>JAFMSR010002818.1:0-19989 GCA_022818135.1 Saxidomus purpurata | reverse complement strand
CGAGGAATATGGTTGGTCACTAGATGAGGTCTCGAACCAAGTAATTAGGTTCAAAGGTTTAAACCTACCACATTCCGGTATTGACCTTCTGATAACTGCGGCGATGTTTATTGAATGTAATTACGATTTTGTTGAAGATGACTCTATAGTGAACTACATGTATTGACAAAGCAATAGTTACTTAGAGTATAAACAGGAAGAAAAGGAGATAGGTAGTTGCTTAAGACAAAACAGATAATCTTTAATATTAGTATTGTTTAAATCTCTTTTCAAATACTGCTTTAGTTAAGTGGTACGGACCAGCAAATGCATATACATTTGCAAATACATGTAATGTTGAATCTCTTCGTCTGTAGCACTACATTGTAAAACAATATATATTTGAGGACATTTTTACACAAATGGTGTTTTAAAAACTAAGCAAATACTTTAATACCAAAATCACTTGCATAATCTATGCAAAAACATAACACAAAATCTGATATAAACATTAAATCAGCCCTTAAATTTGACTCATTACATAAACAAATATATTTTCAGGCCTTGGTCTACCCTAACCACCTTTAATGCATTACCCTTTTATATAAACACAGGAAAGTCTATCACATTTATACAGTTTTAATTTCAGGAACAAAATTTGTCTATGGAAGACTCGATTTGATTAATTTAAGTGTCAATTGTTAAAACGTCCCGTGCCAAACAGAGATCAGGCGAAAGAAACTGCCCTTTTACTCAAAATTTTGAAAAAAAAACAACTTGATTTTAACTTAAATACATCAAAAATTAATAAAAGTAAGCTGAATTTCCTTGACAAGTGCATAATTATATGAATACATTTCCTAAACGTGCATTAAAGAGTTAACAATGCTCTGAATTTATAAAAGATTTACCTTTGTTTATAATTTATTTTCAGGGGTTAATTTACCCCACCCACTTTTACAGAAATTTTGTGTCTACAACACCAAGCAAGATACTATTTTTAAGCAGCATTGTCTTGTTTAATAACTGTTTTACTGTCCTAGACTGTTTTTGACACAATATGGTGGATTTCTTGAGGTCTGTGGCACTTGACCGGTAAACTGTTTAAAAAACCTGATTTTTAGACCATTTTTGGGGATTTGTTTTGCACTAATTCCAAAATGGCGGTAACAGTCACATAAAATTTATTATTTTTGTCAATTATTATATATTTCTGTTCAGTTTATTGAAAAATTTGTTTCAACCGGCTGTACAAGGAACTCAGAATATGCTTTGTTATTTACGGGTGTAAATTAAAAAATTTCGGCGGCCATCTTGTCGGCCATCTTGAATTTCTAAGCCGTGTGACAGAGAATTTTTGTAAGAAATGGGTTTTTGTAATCAGTAGAAATTTTGCTTTCGATTAAGACTATTTTCGCTTTTGGGCACGAATTGTAAATAAATGGCCCTTGGCTCTTGGACTATATGTGTCAGATAAAATGTTTTTCACTTGATAACTTTTTATTATTATGAATCAGTTTCATGAACAAAAAGGTGATTACAGCTAAATTATTAATAAGAAGAGGTAGTGGTTGTGAAGCTCTTTAAGCTTTTTCAGTTAATTCTCAGCTGCCACAGCATGCATTGTTGATGATAAACAGAACCACATGCTAGTAATATTTACATTCCTCTCTTATCTTGGGTTATGACCTCTAAGCTCCTCCTGGGAAATTCAAATTTTTGACAGTTGGGTTTAAATGTTTTTGGAAAGTGTACTTCTTTGACTTTTGTTGAAGAAAATAAATGCACCAATAGAAAAAGAATATTATTAAATACACTTGTGCAAATTTTGAATTTTTCACTTCTGTAGTTCTTTCAGGGTTTAAAAAAGGGGTATCTGATGTTTACCATGTACATTTTATATAGAAACCTGCCCCAGCGCCATCTTCTGGCTTTTATATCCCAGTTGCTTGGGTCTAGCATATTGAAACTTGATGTGGAGGTTTGTCATGACCAGTAGATAACTCCTATTTATTTTGAGGTTAGTAGGTCAAACTTCAAGGTCACGGTGACCTGGAATTGTAGAACGATTTCCGGACGATATCTCCAAACGCGTGGGCCTAGCATCTTGAAACTTGATGTGGACGTTGGTCATAATTGGTAGAGGACCCCTTTTGATCACGAGGTTAGTAAGTCAAAGGTTAAGGTTACAGTGACCTATAATAATAAAACTGTTTCCGGACGATAACTCAGCTAAACTTGGGCCTAGGATCTTAAAACTTGATGTGGAGGTTGGTCATGACCAGCCGATGACCCCTATTGATTTTGCGGTTAATAAAGGTCAAAGGTCGAGGTCACGGTGACCTGGAATTGTAGAATGGTTTTCGCTCAATAACTTTAATTAAGAGGAACCAATTGCAATGAAATTTGGTGTGTAAGTAGCTTCCGCTGAATGACTTGAGCTGAATGACTTGACCAATTGTAATGAAACTTGGTGTGCCGGTAGCTTGCATGGAGAGGAAGATTTAAATTGCCTTGCAGGTCACTTAGGTCTCTGTTACTAAAAAAAAGTTTTCTTTTTAATGTTCATGTTGTTTTTACCAAAAAACAAATTTTTCCGGGGGTGGGGGTCAAGGTCACTGTTACCAAAAATATTTTTTTTGATATTAAAAATAAAGTTTTCAAGTATTTTTTTAAATATTTTAATATTGTTTTAAAATTTACTTATTTTCGGGAGGGGCCAAGAGGTCACTGTAACGAAAAAATAAAAAAAAAATCTTGTTTTTTTATTTTAAGATTGTTCTAAGCGAAAAAAAAGTTAAGGGGGTCAAGGTCAAGATATTTTCAGGTGAAAATTAGTTTGTTCAATATCTTTTGTCATTATTTATATCTTTATATATATTAAGTTATTTCATAACTTTCTGAAAAAATACCAAGTCATTCATTTTCTTCTATCTCTTTCAGCTCCGGAGAAATTTCCATTGCATAACACGATATCTTTCAAAAAGTAATATATCGATCTTCTACAAAGATATTTGTTTAACATCATTTGAAAGATATTTTTCTATTTTTGAGAGTTATCTCTTTAAGTTACAGAGATGTCTCTCTAAGTTCAAGAGATATCTTTCTATTTTAAACAGATATCTCTTTTTCACAGAAAGATATCTCTGTAGGTAGACATATATCTCTTTTACATTTTGAGATAGATATGTCTTAAGTATTGGGAGATATCTTTGTAAACAGTAGAGATATCTCTATTAAAAGAAAGAAATCTCCTAACTTACAGAGATATCTTAGAATTGATGAGATATTTCCCCTATTTTAGGAGATATCTCTATGAAATCAGTGAGCTATGTCCTTTTTATCAAATGGTAAAATAAATATCTCTCTTATTTCAAAGATTGATCTTTTTGTTTTAATATAGAATTTAGATGTCTCTTTCACGCTAAGAGATATCTTTGTATCACAAAAAATGTATATCTGTTTAACTTCAGTAGAGAGATATATTTTTATTTTGAGAGATATTTCTCAAAGCTACAGATATATATCTCAAAGTTACAGAAATATCTTTTACAGTATATATCTTTGTTTTAAACAAGTTTCTCTCTTTCAGGGATATCTTTTGATGAATGAGAGATATCTCTGTACGGTAGATAACAGATAGCTCTTTTGAACGAAAATATCTGTTTGAATTTTAAGAGATATCTCTTTTTGGAATAAATAGTAAAATGGCTTGCCATGAGGCTCAACCATTAGTTTAGTACATGTATGTTACATGGTAAAGCATCGCGATATCTCAATCAAAACCTTCAGAAAGTGTCATCCATTCACAACAGAGTACAACTTTATTGTTTCTACAATTAAAAGTTTTGAAACAGATTCGTCAATATCACACATGATTTGAATAATCTGCACGATACTATTAAATTAATTATTCTGATGATCTAATTCTGACATATGGTAATTTTACTCTTCTGGAGAGGGCCGTTTACTGATGCTGCTGAAATCCATTTGTTTAATGTACTTAATATGTATCTGTCTCAATGTTATAAGTGTTTTTGTACATAGAACAATAGAATAGCATTAAACTAAAAATTACATTTTTAAAATCCATGTAACGTTTTAAACTATAAAAGATATGTTTACTTAACGTAATTTATCAATTGTCTGTATCTTTATTGTCTATGTATTATTTATAATAAAGTATTATGTATAGGATTTTATGCCTGAATAAATTTGCATTGAATTGATATACTAGAAGTTTATTAACAGTAAAAGTGGTCTTGGATGAATAACGATATTCGCAGTGATCGGACAGTGATTCGCCTTGTGAAACAAAACACGGGGCTTTCATTACAGGAAGTAACATATTTTATATTCAAAATTCATTGCATAAACTATCTACACAGACTATACTGAGACGTTTATATGAAAATAGTTACAATCGGTAAATTGTGAAGAAAAAATACGAATCTCCCCCACCAACCGTCGAACTCGTTTTGCCTGGTGCAGAAATAAAAGGCTGTGGACGATTTAATTGAGCCTCATAATATCGGGTTGTATAACATGGAATGGTGTAGGAACCATTACTGTTGGCAATGATGATATTAATACAAGGAAGTATATCGACATACTTGATAAAATTTTGTGGCCAGTAGTTGCTGCTCATTTTCAAGATAACAGCTATATTTTTCAAGATGACAATGCCTTAGTTCACCGCGCGCGGTCAGTCATTTACTATTTGAATAAGACATTCACTCAATGATCAGGCCTGTTCAGTCACCAGAACTGAATATTATTGAAAACTGCTCGCGTTTACTGAAAATGAACTCAGAAAAAGGTGTAACATTATCGAATATCAGATTTGGACTACCAATCCCTTGCTGTACATCAGAAGTATGTACACTTTTATTCCATTCTGTATCTATAGGCAGTCTATATAACTACGCTGATGACAACACAGTTTCTTTCTCAGATAAAAATATTGAAAATGTAGTATCAACTTTAGAAAAAGATAGTGAATCACTAATTAAATGATCACATGACGGCTAACCCTGATAAATTTCAAGCCATAGCGATAGAGAAGAAGACGAAAAAAAGAAAAAATCACTTTTGAATTAAACTATAATAAAATTATGTGCGAGGAAGAAGTAAAACTTTTAGGGGTAACTTTAATCTTAAAATTTAAAATTTCATTCCCACATCTCTAGTATATGTAATAAAGCCTCCAGACAGCTAAATGTGTTAAAAGGGATAGGAAAAACTTATGTAAATTAGGTAAATTAAATATATATCACTCATTTATCTTGTCTAGTTTCAACTACTGTCCCATTACTTTTCCTTTCTGTGGTGAAACCTATACTAAAAAAATTAGAGAAAATTCAAGAACGAGCTTTCCGTTTTATCTATTATGAATATATTTCAGAATACGACCTACTCCTTTATAAACCCAAACTAACAACCTTGAAGCTACGACGAATAAGGGCAATAGCTCTAGAAGTAAAATAAAATTATTAATAAGCAAGGTCCAGTATATCTCCATGATTTAGTTAAAATCAAAAACATTCATGGCAGGACTGTCAAAACAATACACATTATTGGCATCAGTTTCACTGATAACATTGGACACTTTATAACTGGCATAAATTTTGTTTTAGGAATTAGGTAGTATACTAGTAATGTGTCAGATAAAAAGTTTTTCACTTGATGACTTATTATTATTATGATGATCAGTTTCATAAACAAAAAGGTGATTGCAGCAAAATAAAGTAGTTTTGTATTGTAAATATATTAAAACTAGTCTTACCAGTTCCAACAGTAGAAAATAAACAATCCTAAATGATATGAAAGTGTCGTCTCGAGCAATCGAGCGAAATACCCGACCAAAATCGATTGAACGTTTCAAATGTGTATATACGTCTATAAATGCACATATTGTAGTCTTTTCTATCTAAACTTCCGCGTTTCTTTTATGTTTACTAACAGTCTAACTTTACTTATAAACCATATCAGACTTAAGTCTTTTTATAAAGCAGACGAACGATTTTTTGTGCAGTGCAGCCATGCAGAATTTATAAAAATATTCTGTAAACCTATGTCAAATGTTTGTTCGCATGAATGTCGTGCCTCACTCCATGCAGAATCTAAGAGTCAAAGCATTGAACTACCGAATACTAAAATATAAGAGTTAAGCTACTAAAGAAAATTCCCTGGTCTCAAAACGGTCATGATTCATACTACAGTATGTTGACGTACCATCAACTGCACTTATGTAATTTCAGACTTTTTATACTGCTTAAAAAAATAGCATTAAAACCCCCAGTACATGAAGATTTTTCTACGGCTACAGCTGTTGATGTATTTATATAAAATATATTAAAAATAATGGATTGTAAAACAAGAAGTGTCCCTCATAAGTGACGAATGTCCCCAGAGAGGTTTCTCACAGATTGTGACCTTGACCTTCAAAATGTTGACCCGGTACTTGCGCACGGCACTTTACCTTGTGTTCCAATTTATTTTAAAACATATGCATATATACAGGATTTTAATATGTCTGGCCTTTAAGTGAGACCCTGACCTTCAAACTAATGACGCGGGACTTTCACGTGACATGTCATCTCTATGTGCTCAACAATTGTGCCATGTAATTATAAAATCCTTCCACGCATGACAGAGTTACCATGTATACAGGATTCCAAGGTCTTTAAACTCCAAGTGTGACCTTGACCATTGAGGTATGGTCATGGTTCTTGTGCCCGACATTTTTGTCTTGATGTGCTTAACATTTGTGCGATGTTATTTAACAATCCGTCAATACATGACAGAGAAACAGTCCGGACACGAATGTGACCTTGACCTCGAGGTAGGGTCGTGGGTCTTGCACGCGACACGTCGGCTTGATGTGCTGAACGTTTGTATTAAATTATTTTAAAATTTTTCAATGCATGATAAAGTTATAATCCGGACACGAAGTATGCATATATACAGGATTCCATCACGTTTAAACTCTAAATTTGACCTTGACTTTTGATGTAGGGACGTGGGTCTGGCATGTGACATGCCGTCCCGATGTGCTGAAGATTTGTGCCAAGTTATATTTAAATCCTTCAATGCATAGCAAAGTAACAATCCATACACGAAATGTGCATATATACAGGATTCCATTACCTTTAAACTCTAACTGTGATCTTAACCTTGAGGTAGGGACGTTGGTTTTGCACTCATCTCGTCGTCTTGATATGCTGAACATGTGTGCAAATCGATTGAGCTAACTATGGGGCTCCGCTAACGGGATGGTACATATTCAATTTAAATGCGTGCAGTCTAAATGTGAAACTGTAAAAGAGTAATGAAGCAGCATATGCGGAATGTCACAAATGCATTTTAAGTTTTTAACATATAGAGAATATTAGGTTACTGTCTTAGCGTGATTGAATTTATTAGGCGAGTTGGAGAAAGGTTTATACGGCGAGGCTCTGCCGAGCTGTATAAACATTTCGGAGACGAGCCTAATAAATTCAATCACACTAAGACGGTAACCTAATATTCTTTTTATCCTACCTTTTACATAAAAAATGTCTTTTTCTTTTGTTTTATTAATTAAGATTAAATTCCAGCTTTAAAACTGTCTGTCGCTATGACGCGTATGAATACATTACATCACAACCCATTTACACATTTATTTCGATCAAGTTAATGCACTACACAAACACGTCCGTGTTAGACTGAAGTGAAACAACATGCAAAAATAAAACTTAAAAAGCTCAACACCTAAAACTGTTATTTTAAGCTATTCTAAACTGAATGAGATAAACTTTACTGGTATGCTTTATTAATTTCTGCTACTGTGCTAGTCATATAAGTGACGTCAGTGAATACAACATGTGTCATGAACAGTGATGACGTGAAATATTCACTAAAATACCGGATTTTAACATTTGTTAGCCATTCAGGTGATAACCACGATTACTTACTGACTGCATTTATAAATATGGACATTTTGAACACTGAAGACTGCACCATAAAACTGTATAGATTCTAATATATGCTATAAGTGCGAGTGGGTGGGGTGTCGCTGAACTGGACTCTGGACTGGAGCTGACTGGTAAATAGAAATGTCATGTATATCTACGGGACGCGCTTAGTTGCTTGATACTGACTCGGTTGGTCTGAGACATGTAGTCAACAGTTGCTGATAGAAGATTCGAACATCATTTGTTTCTCTTTGGAAACGGGACTCTTGGCTTAGAGATGGACTGGAACAAAAACCAAGCTGCAAAAAACAAGTGGAACATAGATTCAAATATGAGTCATTCGTGCCAGATATACAAGGATACAAACTGTATTCAATGATAGCTTTGGGATAACATCTTTTATTCAAGAAATACTGTGATCCCGTAATTTCTGGACCAGATGTTTCCTGATGGAATGATTGACACAGTGATTGAATGACTCAAATAAACAATATTGTACAATATCATATTAAAAAAAGGACTTCAAATCTTGCAATACTGACAAACTTCAATCCTTCCAGTGACAAAAAAATATATTTCAATACTCAATCAATAGGCTAACTTGTTGATCTAATATCACCTACCTATCATAACTTACAATGTATGATAAGCTGAAAATTATTAGAAAGAAGTAAGACACAGGAGCTGATTAGTGACTTCATGACTAAAATGACTAAATGTTGATAAGTTCTTGTTTAACTTTGTGATGCATGGAGATTAATGTTTTCTGGCATATTCAATTTTAAGAATAACATATATACATGAAAATGAACACTGAGTGACTCTTTGGTCATAGGCCCTACCACAGTTCATGTTTCAATCACATACTTGGATATTTAACCATTTGGTCAGGGTCTATATAATAAAAAGATCATGCTTGGGATAAACCCTTTAAATGCAACAACATGCAATGGTTTATCAGAAGAGAATGCATGCATTTTTCTTAAATATTAGCAGTTTTTCAAGAATTGAATAAATTTACTAAAACTTGCAACATGGGTGTTAAAGTGCATAAACATTCAATTTTCTCCACAGTTCTAGTTCATTCTAGTTAAATTCAGATACATGTACTGTATATTTTGGCAGAGAGAGAAAGATTAAAAACAGTGAAACAATTGATTTTGACAATTTAATACAGCATTTTCTTAATTGAGAAAAAAATCATGATTAGATCTACCAGTATTTATGTATTTTGAAAATGACATTTGTTGGTGTTGAAAATTAAATAATTACTGCAGTATACAAAAGAAAACTCATGTTTTTATTTTTATTGTGTCAGCATTTTAATCAATGTTTAATTGTTTACATGTACTTCATGACCGACTAAAACTAGGTCAGGAAAGTAGTCCGTCATCAGCTGTTGCTAAGGCCAGTGAGGAAAGTTTTTCGTAAAGCTGTCCTAAATGATTTAAGACTTGTCATTCATCTTTGATTTTGTACAAAATGACAATATAAGTACTAGCTATAAAAGCATGTGTAAAATGGCACATTGATATGAGTTGTAGCGTTTTAAAATCACTTTGATAGTCGATTAAAAGTTTAAAAATGGCGGCTAAAAAAAGAATGTCAGTATGGCAGACCGTTGCCATGTCGTGTAAAGCTTGCCTGTCGTGTAAACCTCATGTTTATACGACAGGCCGATTTTGTACAAATAAAGCAGTGATGGTAGGATAAAAACAATTACAGTTTAATAGTGGATTTTAAATTTTTTGTCAGCCTCTCCAAGTCCCTCGCCGCCCACCCATTCATACACCAAAAAAGGACATTTGTTCAATTTTTTATCAAGTTTTCTTTGCATCTTTTAATACGACCGAATGTATTTTTTCCATTTTCGAGTTTTCTTTTGTAAACTTGGTTACGTTTCAGGTGAAAGAAAAAAATTACTTTTGCTTCTTTCTTAAGAATTGTCAAGATTTTTGGTGAAGTAATGATTTTCATACGTTTTCCATGATTTTATATTTTCCCATATAATATAATTTTTTATTTTTATATATATATTGTATGTCTTAGGTGCCTGTGTAGTATTTATAAGTTAATTATTTTGGCAAGCGTGTAAAGAATGATGTTGCATATCTTTAGACATTCAAAATCTCACACAAAATCATAGTGCAACTCATATTAATATATCTGTCACAAACTAGATAATGAAACTAATACATGAAGTCAGATATTAACCTAAACAAGTTGTACTTGATAAAACACCAAAATGCCCTTTAATATGGTTAATATGTAGAAACCGTATAAACAAGTTTAGATTTATCTGATAACGTGACCCAAGTATACAAGAACACCGCGGCTACAATTTAAATCAAAATGGGTATACAACTTGTTTATACATTGTATACATGACTTTTACCTGTCCACTCGGCTTTAAATTTACCGTAGTTAAGATTCATCCAATCTTAAATGTAGTCTCTCTATATAAGGTCTATCAACATATTAAGTGAAGATTATAACTGTTGCAGCAGTTAAATTATCCGATGTCAGAGACAGGCCCATCTGAATGGATTGATGCTGAGACTGGGGATGCTGCATTCCAAAAATCTCAAGGATATTACTTTGACTGGGCTAAATCTTATGACGAGGTTCGTATTTAATATTTTATTCATTACAAATTCAGGACGCATATATTTTAAAGATCCAGTACTCATAAAAAGGGTGATGTAATTTGCAAGCTTTATTGTACATAATTGAATGAAGTGAATGCTAATGACTAGTGTCATTTGCTTGTATGAAAAAGCATTATGTTCAATTTAAACAGTATGAGTTTGGTCTCATCTAGCCTTTACTTAGATCCCTGAAAAAGACGCTTCCTCTTACAGGTTCTTGGTCTGACTGGATATATCGGTCCATCTAAGGTGTCTGATGTTGTAAGTGGTTGTTTCCCAGCAGAGCAGCGCAGCGAAATCAAAGTTCTTGATGTTGGGGCTGGTACAGGTCTTGTCGGCAAAGAGGTATGTATACCTAAATAAATCGACAGTTGGAACATGCAAATAACCTAATATAATGTAATCATAACTTATTCAGTTTAAATCAATCAAAACAAAAGATACATGTAAATTACTACGTCCTTTTTTAACCAGTAAAACGGTGTTTGCAACTCGCCTTTACAGAAAACCATCTAGAGCTATAACGAGGCTAAAATGTCATGAAATTATCAAATAGCATAGCGGTTCAGAAATAGATATGCAACTAAGTAAAAAATGCTTGTAACAATATCAGTAATGAAATAGTCCGTAATGTGCTAGTTTAAGGATGACAGTTGGCACACATATTAGGTACTTTGGGATCTGTTAGTGAATGAAATCTACAGTTGGTGTAATAAAATTTAACGATATGCAAACATGAATGATTTGATTGCTCGAAATTTGTTGCACAAAACGGAAAAAAGATAAAACTGCACTTAAAAAATAATTAATATAAGATAAAATATGAGATTGAAATTGGCGCACACATTTTGTACGTTTCCGGCACATTCAGTACTATGCGATTTCAACTGAATCAAGGAAATTATGAAAATAATGCGACAGAATATTTCGTCCCATTTCTAGTTAAAGAAGCGAGGCTTCCGTCATGTAGATGCACTCGATCCCTCAGAGGCTATGTTAAATGAGGCAAAGAAGGAAGACGTGTACGAAAACTATATACTCAACTTCATTTCCGGATCGCCAACTTCCATTCACGAAAGTGAGTATGCTTCTATTATCTATTTGACATATAACACAATGAAGTTCACATTCTGATCACGAAATGTTGAGATTTTACAATTCAGTATTTTAAATGTATATAGTTTTACTGAATAAAGAGCGGTTGCCGACGCAACGATTTCTGATTTCAGGTTCATATGAGGCATTGACGGGTTGTGGGATATTTTCAGAGGCACATGTACCATGTGAAGCGCTTCGCGAGATGATTCGGCTGGTAAAACCAGGTCATGTAATAGACTTTATCTAATTTTCAACTAACAAATTATCTACATTTCAAAGAATAGTGTGCGTGTATAAATTTTGAAAGCTGATATTGATTTGATCTATAAGAATAATGTAATTTAAACGCAACCATAGATTTGACAGCTATTTTTCCATAAATGTTATTTGGAAAATTCAAGAACTCCATGAGTTTTGCCAATCCTTTGTTTTATTCAATAAGTTTATTTTGGTATACCTTATTCTGGGATATATTTTCAGGTGGCTATATAGTGCTTGCAATTTCATTCGAGTATCTAGGCGAAAGTAATATATATAAGCCCTTGGAACAATTAATGAATGAGCTTGAAACAGAGGGGAAATGGAAGAAAGCGTCTGATGAAGTATTTCCGAACTATCATGCCGAACATAGTGGGAAAGTTTGGTGTTTTCAAGTTCTTAAATGAAGTATAAACATATAACGATACGAATTAATTAACCTACATGGAAAATAAATGGTTTTACATATGTATAAGGCATGTGTTAGTTTCTTGTTTGTCAGGCTAGATTCTGTCATTTGAATGAAAGCTTGCTTCAAACGCTATGTACGGGAAGTTAACAGCAGAGAAGTAATATCAATATAACTGCTAGCAGTAAAGCAGTATAGCATTATATCACGGACGTATTAAAAGAGACTTTTGAAATGACTTTTGTCAGTCAATTCTAGTCCAAGAAATAATCAAATAATGTTTAATTTTGAACCTTTCGGGTGGACTGTGACTCATTGTGTTTTACTTACATTAAACGAATTAAAAAAATATTTTCGACACATTTGCTAAGAGCTTCTCACCGTAATTTGTAAAACAATGCTTGTAAAAACTAGTACAATACACATGAAATTCTGCATTCGATTGTTAAATGTGAAAAGTACCACAATTAATGCATCTGTCTATTGCGAGTCATGGAGATATCCTATGTTTATCACCCGTTACTTGTCGAGTTGTTAAGTACTGGTTTATGATCGTAAATGTGGATATTTGTAAGTCTGTAACAAAAGAAATAAATAAAACAAACTAAACTTCATGTCAACTACATGTACATGTGCATGTTACCGTTGTGTAAATTTATGTGTATATTTTGTATTCCATGACCTGGTGTATTGTTTTAATCACGATGTTAATATGTAGACAGGAAACTATAAGTTTTAGTCTGATAGATAGTTCTTTTTGTTCTTAATTTTTAGTTGAAAGAACTATTAATACGTGTACATGTATATACAAGAAAACTGTGATACAAAAGTATCATAACGGGCCTTGAAACAGTGTCTTAAAGTCCCCATTTATGTTAATGCCACCGAAGGAATTTCGGGTGGCATTTAGAACTCGTCAGCCGTACGTCCGATCGTTCGCACACCCGTCCCATCTTCTTGGTGTGGAGCATAACTGCAGAAGTATTAAAGGGAATTACTAGAAACTTCATAGTGATGTAGCATAATTAGGGTAAATGCAGTGCCCAAAACTCATTACCTTTCCAAATATTTTAATTATACGCCTTTGTTAGAATTCCCTGGTTTTGGTACATTTTGTGACATATCTCTTTGCTTGACTATGCCATGATTCTATACAAAACTTATAGAACCACAGCTTCCTAGTTAATTTTATATGAGCAAGACTATTTCACTTATAACAAATTTTATATAAAAACTTTATATTTTTCTTAACTAAAAGGCAATGACTATAACAGATGATACCAACATTCCACTTTCTTGTTTAAAAAAATGTAACAGATGACAGAAGTCAAAAGTTGGGGCCAGGCATCAAGACAAAGCAAATTCAGTAGACATAGAAAAATTGGTGTAATGGTTAGTAAATGCATGTATAGACAATATCTGCAACTATTCATACTACACTCAGTGAGTACATACATTGTTTGTTGCCCAGCGACTGTACAATGATGCTTCCATTCGTTGGCAAAACAATTCTGTAGTTTGATTGTGTATACAATTCTTTAAAAATCGAGTCATGGTAACATACTGGATCTGCACTTAGTCTACAAGATACCAAAAGATAATAAAATAAAATTATTCAATGAAATATTCAAAGTAAGCCACAGAAAAATGTGCGTTGAACATTAATAAATTCAACATATTCATTGATGAAGTCCTACCTTCGTGGCAGATACTTTAGTGACTTACAGGAACTATGTTTTGCGGTGCGTTCTGCCATATGATCATACAAGAAGACCTGGTTCCAAGAAATATACAAGTGGGTTCAGCGTTACAGAAACTGTATCATTAACGGAGGTTCTTATTTTATGCGCCATAAAGCATTACATATGGGTACGAAGAAATGTTTTGTAACAATAGTTGCATCATCCTAGAGAGTTGAAATGTGGATCATTTGTAAAAGAGAGGTAGAGGTTTTCTCTAAGTATTAAGTCAGTGAAAAATTAAAAACTTGATTTATTTGATTCCAAGGCTCCTGGTGGAAATTGCAGCTGCATTGCTGGATCAGTTACTTGTTTGTGTTAATGTTTTTGCAGAGTATGTTCTTATTCTGCTTGGGTTTTTTCGTAAAGTTTATGAAACTATTTTGGCCATAAGTTTACGGATGAACATACATACTTCTATTAATGATTTGTACTATGTACTGTGTATATGATACTTAATGAACACTATAAGAAACAACACTTTTCCTCCCGCATTTCATGCATTGAAACTTTTTCCGAGTATCCTGAAGATTTACATTCAGGCAAACATCACTAAAACACCGTAATTGCTAGTTTGGATAAACGATACAAGTAGGATAAAAGAGGCGCTTCCTATAAGTGGCATAAACAATAGAATAGTTGTAAGTTTATTTACTTAACCTAAAGGTTTAAGCTATATACTCCAGTTATGGAAAGTTGCATGTTTTAAATCAAACTTATCATAACTTACGAGCATCCAAGTTATCTATGTGAGTAAATACAGGTTAATCTTTTATGTCCAAGAAAGAGTGATAAGGTTTGGAAGACGATGCAAAACTAAAGAAAATCAGCCTTGTGATTTCCACCAAATGGTTTCATATACTGAAACTGTCTTCTAAAACTTTACAATAGCCATGTAGCATTTCCCTGTTTGAAATACTGCTACAGAAAGAACGAGTGAATGTTTTTGTATTTCATTAGATTGGCCTGTGTGGTCTTTCTGTCCTACATGTTGTAAACAGTCAGAGATAGACGATGCCCATCATTCAACAATAATTCAAAATAGGCATGCATACATATATAGAAACTATTTACATCCTCTTTCTGGGAGACTTCTGGAAAATTACAACGATATTTGATAACTGGAAAACCTACTTTCGTTTTGGAAAAAGGCAAATATATTTTATTAATTTTTTTGGTTGAACTCAAATTTGCAACACAGTATGGTCACATTCGATGCAGTTTGTCATATTTTCATTCTGAGAAGACACCTGTTATAATACCATAACAGAAAATTTGATTTGGTCTTTGTAATGGACCTTTAACATGTAAACATAAGAAATACGTTCAGCCACCATAAATTCTTTATAACTATTTAATGTCAACGGTAATCAACTACTGCAAAACCGTTTGTTGATACAGAACTTAAGTCATTTTTGATACAATTGAGCAACATTACTCTTATAGATCAGGTTAAACAAATTCATGTGAACTCTGCCTCAGAGCAGTGTCAATTTTCACCAGGGGGGTGGGGGCAACTTCTCCATCTTTTTGGTCTTGACTGCATCTTCTGTAGCCTTGACCACACTGACCCCGGCCTTGGTAATTGTGATCTCACCCTTTTTGTTTATTATAAGTAGCATTACCGCGATATTTCTCATTACAGTTATTTTAATTTTCACATTCTGAGTAAATATCACTACTTCCCCTATTACTGCTATCATTACTGTATCTGTATTTAACTGAACCACCAATGAAAATAACACTGCTGTTAACAGCACGGTTAAGAGTACTTCAAATAGTTAGCTGACCATCTTTAGTAACTGGATTTACAGTAGCATGTATATTACTGGCTACAAGATGATCTTCTTTAGACTGGTCTGCATGAGCGTATACATCCTTGAGTGCTGTTTTCTGTAGCTTTCCTTTAGCTTTGATTAAGGACTTTATTTTATTCCATTCCGTCTACTATTCTAGTTTTACTGTTGTTGTACTATCAGCATTGCGTCAGGTAATAATTCAAATCTCCTTACAGAAGGTCTTTCTGTTGGGTACTTGTGCTAAAATTAAAATGAGGCAAAATGAGACCAGATCAATCTTCTGTTTGAATGTCGCATACGATAAGAACATACAGTATTACAAATAAAAACAGTACATACAACTTCAAACGATTGCAGAAGGCAATTTCATTGACAACTTTCTTATTTACCAACGATTAGATATATATTTACCTAAAAATAAATTTCTTTAAAAAAAGATATATAATTTACGTACATTCCGAGAAGGAACTCACGTGATCAAAATCACCCGCCATTTATCGAGGACGCTGCATGTCAAGGCCCAGTGAACGGTTTCACCGATTACAACTACAAGGTAACCAAGAATCATTTTTGGTTTTCCCTGTTATACACATTGTACAGTACTGTATTTATATTTCATTGCTGGTATTGCTTTGTTTATTTCTGTTTCAAGGTCTTGTCCTTGGTACACAATAATATTCGATCCACATCATCAGATATCGCTTGAATTTGAACAAAGCGCAGATCGAATTATTTTGATTGTTCTCTCAAACATTTGATATTGTTGACCATGTGATTATTTTTCATTTAACGTACGTTTTATAATAAAATAAACTTCCCAGCCACCCATATATTTGTAAATCATTCATTCTGTGTTATATACTAAATTTCGTCCTCTGCGCATTTCGACCCGCGCTTTAGGTATCACGAAGGTTAATAGTTCTTTTTAGGGGAGTTAGTTTAGAGCCCCCTCGCCTTCAGCGCTCACAGCGCTTTGATTATACACTGTTATACAACACAATCGATATAGCCAACACTCAAGAATAGCACACGTTCATCTGTAGAAAGATTTAGTGTACTTTATGTTCTTGTCTTAAGATGTACACAAAGTTAGGATTGCTTCATCATTAATTAGCGGGTTAAGTGGTTTATTTTAACACAGCTAAAGGAATAAAGGTATAAAATGTTTGAAACGAAGTGCTTTTTTGTAAGTACCTGTTATCATCGAATTAATCTTGTAGTTTTTACATATGTATTCGAAAGTTTTGAGTATTATTTACATGTTATTTCCTAGAATGATGACAGGCGATTTTGTAAATAAGAAGTTGTGAAGTGTAAACGATTTCAGCTAATGTCAGTCAGCCAGAAAGCTTTATACAACAATTATGTTTGACAGATAATTAAATTAAGAGTCGCCATTTGATTTAATAAACAGACAGACAAACAAACAAACAAACAAACAAACAGAAAATGCTCATTCATTATACTTTTAATTTCTCAGTACGAATCAAATAAAAACTAAAAACACTTAACATTTTGCACCAGAAACAGTAAATCATGTGCTTGTTAAATTAAATATAGTCAAAAGATTAACCAATAGTACTTTTTCATAAACCTTTAGATGCCATTTTTATCCGGTTATATGACCTGGTTATCTGCACCATGTACTAGTTAATCTATCGCGCTTGATACCAGCTAGAGTACTTTCTGTTTACATTTGGGTGAAGGTCATTTAACGTAAGGTTAATATATTAAAAGGATTCGACTTAACAAAAATCCGAAAGTCTGTACATATTTATAGATGAAAATTTGACAAATTTATCATGTACACTCAACCGGTTTAGAAACGCAAAAGTGACAAAATATTTATTTTAACAGTCACACAGTTACCGTGTTTCAAATTTATTCAAATTTCATAAACGAAAGTGTCATTCAAATAAACATGTTCAAAAGGGGAAATCTTTGCGTTTCTAAATCGGTTAAGTGTATATATAATATTTTAAATACCTTTCATTTTGTTTTAGCCTTATAGTTACTATATATAGTTAACTAATATTTGTTGCGTGATAGTACATAATTCATTTTCAAATGTATAATTCAGCTATCAAATAATGACGAGCTTTTTTTATTTCTCGTTTTCTACCATATGTGAAAGTAAATAAATGCGATTACCGTCATATTTTTCCCGTTCTTTATCATCAGATATATACTTCATCACTTTGGGTCAAAAATTAGGTTAATCTTAGACAAAAAATGTAATGTCGTATCTTTTAGTAGTTTTATACGAATCAAAATATTTTCCTAATTATACACTTATTTAACCTATATCAAAATCGAAACCAGATTATGTAGTTTCATGAACACACAGTAGATGGCTTTCTTGAACAAAGCTTGATGACACTTATTTAATGTCTTTATTATGAATCTAAATCAACTGTGTCATATTGGTCAAAGACTAGGTCACTTAAAAACAAACAAACAAATATGTTGCAGCCGTTACATGACTCCTATCTTTTGAAACAGTGAGCAAAAGGTCAACGTCCATGAGACAGTGAGTAAAAGGTCAACGTCCATGAGACAGTGAGTAAAAGGTCAACGTCCATGGTACAGTGAGTAAAAGGTCAACGTCTTTGAGACCGTGAGTAAAAGTTCAACGTCCATGAGACAGTGAGTAAAAGGTCAACGTCCATGAGACAGTGAGTAAAAGGTCAACGTCCATGAGACAGTGAGTAAAAGGTCAACGTCCATGTGAATGATGGCGGATGAATATGAGAAGTATGAAAAAGAACCATTTATTTTTGTCTTGAAGCTTCGTATCTTTGCAAAACTGTGAAACCTTACCTAAAACTGCCAGAAACCTTACACATTACTGTATTCATTTAATCAAGTTCAAGGAGGCGGGGGAGTGGGCATTTCGATCTGCCTCACTACCAATATACCGTATTTTGAAGGATGTCTGAAACTACAACCACTTTTAGCAACTAGGAGTAACATTCAGGTATACAATATAGTCCTTAAATCGTTAACACAATGCAGTCAAGACAAATTTATTTTCTCAAAGCATGAGAGCCTTGATGATTATTTATCACTTACATAAGTTTACCATACCTTACCCGGTGGCATTTATTACCAAAGATGACATAGTTTTCCATCACTGACAAATATTCAAATAGACGACTGTTAAGCCCGTTACTTTATGTATTTTAAGAGCCAACGTTTACCAAGATTAGTATTAGTATTGTATATTAATCTCGGCACAGGTTCCATCTAGACCAACAATCTGACATATACATGTGTTTATAATGAGTTGATGACCACACTAATTGAATGTATAGATTTCCAATTTAAATCCAATGAACAAATTGTTTCATTCCTAATAACACTATTTCAGCACCCTGATATATTTTATAAGGCTTATATTGTGACCTAGTTTCCAACTGATGTAAAGAGATGTTCGAGCGAGAGATAGCCTTTCTTCTCTATATAGTCTATGGTTCTTTTTTAAATCAAAATAAGATTTCAGCAAGACAAAAACTTTTGTATCAAATATCAGAAGAATTCAGTCAAAGTTGAATAATTCCATTCGCTTATTCTGGCTTAGATGAACTCAGAACTAATGTTGTTAACTAAAAAAACTAGTTTCTTTAAAGATAATGTGTTGTTTTACTTTGAAAGGAGTACTTTTTCAGCAGTGTTTTGATAAAGATATTCCAATTATTTCATTTTATCTTAGTTTTAGAATTAATAATTTTTATTGAAATGCTGCAGGCTGCCACTTGGAAGCCACATGTTAAAATCTCAAAAAATGATGGCGTTAATACTGCAAGCTTACTGTGTTTTTAGACAATGGATTCAACGCAGAAATATCCAGGAATAACTTCCCCAATTAGGTTGGATGGTCCAAAACCAGTAGATCAGAAACTAACAGCAAAACTGGAGGAAACAATGAGGGCATTTGGAGTATTTGAAAAAGAAGAAGAACTGGCACATAGGTAACAACAGCAATCCAAACTAAATTTTCAAGTTACCGATTTATCAGTTTTAAAAATTCCAATTCGAATAGCATAGCGCAACAAATACTAAACAGTTTAACATATCTCATTTAGACCTGAACATAATGCTACG
>JAFMSR010002817.1:0-20004 GCA_022818135.1 Saxidomus purpurata | reverse complement strand
TAGAATGAGACATGGCATCTTGCTGAGCAAGCTAAAACTTTGGAAATATCTACAGAGATGGAAGCCGAGACTTGACTCGAACCCATGTTGTTGGCCACTCCATTGAAGCTGGTGTATAGATGACTACTTCAAAGCTGTATTTACGCCCGGAGAGTTGGTCAATTCAAATTTGGACTTAGCTGAGTCATCTGTCGACTGTGTATGCATTTGGCAAATACTTGCATTATACTGTCTATATATATATAGACATAAACAGTTTAAGCCACAAGTTTATATGATAGAGTTTCGATAATATTGGTGACAATGGAGAGACGAGAAGCTATCAGTTCAGGGTAGACAGGATGCATAGATAATGGTATAAGCTACATGTCGCCAGTGACGTATTACAAACAAACCGGAGAACACCGTACTCAGAGAACAAATGAAACAGAATTGCATACCATCATTACTAATTACAGCTAGGGGTAAGCCCCTATAGTGAATAATTTTGTTTTGTTTTTATACCATTATAGTTCCTGCTGTTGTGGACCGTGACACAGATATATGTACATGTGCATGTTATATGATAGAGCAGGCAAATATTGTCATAATATTGAATCAGGTAAAGCTTTCCAAAATCTGTTTCAAGCTTCCCTCAAACTGGCATGCTACTAAAATTTTGGGTAGAGGGGTTGAAGTGCAATCTTTTCTTCTAATAGATTTGTATAGACATTAAAAAAGTGTAAGTTTACATCATTTACAAACATCAGAAGAAAGATACAAATCTTTAAAAATGTTGGTGAATAAAATAACAGTTAAACTCAGGCACAACCTTAAAGCGCAACACTGCAACATTCTTTTTGCAAATTTTAAGTTGGTTGGCACACTTGACACCAGGAGATCATATGTCGGTATTACAATATGTAATAAGACAAAAATTGTGAATATTCTTACCATAAGTTAGCGTTAATAAAAGAAAATTCTTGTTGCGGAAGAGATTTTTCAATGAGGTGAAATAGTTTTCTTTATCCCCACCATGCTCGGCCAACAGCTGTGCTTTGCTCGGTGGTCTCGGGGGTTTGTCTTTAAACACTGAAATAGAGGAACACTCGTGTTATAAGCTATGGAACTCAATGGTCCTTCTCTTCTATTTATTCGCTAGTATACGATATTTTATGATACGTGGCCACTATTAGTTCTTTCATTATAACATTATTTGATTTGAAATATGTTAAAGGAGCTATGTCGGCTATGTTAAGTTAATATTTTTTTCAATATGTGCTATTTGCAACATTTGTCGTTCATTCTTTTATATATGCAAAATAAATATCTCAGCATATAATATGCATACGATTTCATGCAATATGCTAATGTGTGGCTTTATATTTCATTTTGTCAGTACCACCATTATTATGAAGTGATAGTTCGGGGTACTTTCTGAGAACTTATGAATATGGCCGTTCAGTTCAGTTCAGTTCTTTATTTCCTCCTTTAAGGAGATATACATACAAAGCAACATTATATCATGTGTGTACAAAAACATAAAAGAAAGAGAAAAAGAAAACAAAAAAGAGCATATTGAAGCAACAAAATATATACAATTTTACATTTCATCTAAGAGTCTATCTATTAGTAAGCGAAATAGATAATTTATTGTTACGCATTAATTGTTTAATGCGCAGAATATCTACCTAGTTACCTCCTATGCGTCATATATTCTGAGGTTGGGGTCAAACCTCAGTGACGTGAGACAGATATTCGTGGCATAAGCAGACAAATGCTTTGTAATCATCGATTTGTGACTGTATGGGCTTTCCTAATAAAGCCAGATAAAAGTCATTGGGACAGAAATTAAATAATTCATTATACACGTTAGCGCCAAAAGAGCGCAAAATTTGCCATAGAAATCGTAATCGTTCCGGAAGATTTATATTACAGTTTGATGCTAAATGAATATTAAAATCACTATTGATAACTTGCCCACAGTTCGTACAAACACCCATCTAGGTATATTTAGGTATTTTTACAATTAAACGCGCAACATGATTTGCAACACGAAGCTCACGAGAATTACTTGTCTCCGACCACACTATCGAAGCAGTTTGCATTACCTGAACTTGTTTAAATAAATCGAAGTCAGTGCTTTGGTTTATACGTGCTCGCCAAAATGAATGCTGGGTTGAGTTTACTACTGTGTTTAGTATATGCTTCCACTGGTATTTGTTTGGGAATCTGCAAGTGTGCATGTACTCTGTGATATAGTGCAGTAAATTATACTTGCAGAGAATAGAAATTAAGTCTGGAATATATCCAAAACTTATCATCGGACTTGAGAAATGAAAAAATAGTCTAAAAACAAAAATTTGTCTTATTCTTGAATGGAATGGCATAGTTGCTATTCTCTGGACATACATGCATTTTCTTTTCTCAATTTCAGCAGAAATAGGCACCAGGCCTAGCATAGACTCGGTCATGTCTGACCTTGTGTGCTTGTGATGACCTTGAATAATTTTGCATATGAGGTGCTGTAGTTTGTTAAGTTCTTCCATGTCTGATGAGAGGATTTTAGACCAAAGTTCTGCTCCGTATAATACAGAAGGCAAAACAACTTTTTTGTATAGACTCACGGCAGTTACAGGATTCAAACCGCTTGGTCTTACACCAATATTTGCAGTAGAAACGAATGACCTGCGACCTTTTTTACAACCATTTTCAATGGCTTTTGAAAACCTTCTGTCGTCGGTCAGAATTATACCTAAATGTATACATGTTTTGGAAACTTCGAGTTCGTTATTATCCAAATATACCTTGAATTTCCGAAGTTGCGAGTCTCTCTTATTACTGAAAACCATAACTTCTGTTTTTTCTGTATTAAATTGAAACCCATGTTGGTATGAATAATGGTTTGCTATATTGAGTAGTTTTTGCAGGTTTCTGGGATTAAGTGCAGTTAATGCTATGTCGTCTGCTAATGTGGGACATCCCATGTCAATATTGTTAACTGTTGCGGCCAAACCACTTTTCTCAAGATTTTTTAGAAGTTTGTCTATGTAAATTAGGTACATTGTGCTGGAACTGCACCCACCCTGACGCACCCCTTGTAAGACTGGGAACCAGCTTGACTTCGTACTTTGCACTAGAACAGATGACGTAAGACTGGAGTAGCAATCTATCAAGATTCTCCATATTTTGTTGTTTACCCCTAATTCATATAGTTTGTTAAATAAACATTTGTGGTTAACAACATCAAAAGCTGATCGCGTGTCAAGCATAGCGATGTATACATTACTTCCCATTGCCAAATTGTGATCAATCGTTTCTTGCAAACAGTACGAAGCAGTCGTGCAGCCGAGACCAGGCCTAAACCCATGCTGATAAGGGTGTGGAAATTGATTGGAAAATAAAGATAAAAATAACATTTGTTTTTTAGTAATTCTCGCACAAGGATTACAAGTTGTTTAAGATGAACATCATATAATTTTATTTACATTTTATCAGCTGCATTTTAATTTAAGTTGCTGACAATAGAGTAAAATTTATATTGTCAGGTTTTGGGAATCTATATTGTTACCATACTCAAAGAATGAAATTTGAACATATAAAGACATTTTATTTATGGATCTTGGTACACATAAAGACATTTTATTTATGGATCTTGGTACGTATAAAGGCATTTCGTATATGGATTTTGGTATACATATAAAAACATTCATCTATGAATCCTTAAAGACGTTTTATATGTAGATTTTAGTAAGTGTAAATACATGTATCACTTTAATTGTTATTATAAATTTGTCTCATATATTTCATATGTGAATGGTTGTTTACATGTATGTACATGTATGTCTTTCTGTTGATGTTTGAATGTGAAAATTATGTGTATATGCATGCAAAAGAGAATATAGTAAAGAATATCATGTTCTTTTTAAATTGATAATGTTAATTTTCTGTACATGTACAAAAATGAAATTTACAACAACTGTATTAGATTCTCATTTCGTTAAAGAGTTGTACATTCACATGTAACGTTTAATGACACAGTGCAAAATGAAAATAAATAAATATATGAAGCATCGATTTCATTATCCAAATTGTTTTATTACACCTAAAATTAGCAGGTGTCAGAGCATATATGTCTATGTTTGGATTTTCATGTAGACTACAGAATAAAACAGCTGCATATAGTTTTCGCTAGTTCACTATCATGTACAAGATTACTGCATATATTGAGACTATTACCAATACAAACGTCGCATAATATAAAGAAAACGCATACATTGCAGATTCAACACGTATATAAAATAGTAAGCGACTTACATCGCTATTAGCGTAAAATGAAAAACGCACGCACACCAAGCCCAACGTTCATGAAGTTTTTAACTCTGACATACAAGCATACCTACTGCTTATAACCGAAGACCTAAAATAACACGGTGGTGGTTTAGATCTTTGTAATATATGTCTTTGTGCCCATGAAAACTTAAATTACCATCCCACTAGAAGTGATAGCATGTGCCATTTGCAACGATTTTAAACCTTTAATTTGTCTGCAACAGTTGAATGAAATTTACTTCATTTCATACAATATTCATTGTGCAGGGAAAATACACATATAAAAGAAGGAAATACTTACGAATGATAATAATGACAAGTAAAGCTGTAGTAAACCCGGCCCATACATAGAACATGGTACCCAGATCACGGCCTATATCTGACAATGATTCGCTGTTGGGAACCAGCAACGGCGGTATCAGGAAGCCAGCTGCACACCCAACCTGTGGAATTAAAACAATTATCATTAAAAAGATTCCGCAAATCATAACAATATACCTGAATTATGCCAAGAGAATCCAAAGTCTGCCATAGAATACATAGCATCATGGTGACGCCAAAAACACCGGATACTCACATTCTTTATGATAGTATGTATACAAACTGTAGGCGAGGTTAGAAAAAGAAATAAGAATACGCGCTCTAATTTGTAATTTAAGAAACAATGGTTAAGGAAAATAGTGGATTGCAACTGTATCTTGAATAATTGTTGGGGTGGAAATTATATGCAAAATAATATGTCATGTGGGCCGCAGCCCAATCGATACTGTATCTACGCATCTGAACGACGGACAGTGATGATTCAGGGTGAATTCCAATTCACATATGTACAATTCTATCGCGACAAAACTGAAAGGATTGGACTCTTTTACCTACGCAACTCTTGCAACGTCGCATCACTACAAATGACGTCAAGGCCTCGTCATGAACGTTCAAATGCTTAGGTGTAAATAGACATTTTTCCAAAATGAACTGTAAAATCTTTAGTTTCTAATGGTCTTATTTGGTCACAATAAAAATTCTTACCTGATTTCCGAAAACGCCAATAGAAGTTGCTGTTGAGACTTGGTTGGGTCCAAACCAGACGGCAGCAAGACGTGCAGGTATACCTAATATGAATATCTGAGCTATGGCGCATAAAGTCTGAGCAAACATCAGCACTGGAAATCTATCTGGGGACAAACAAGCACATTTAATCCAGGCACCTAAAGCGTTTAGAAAAGCTCCACATATCAAATTCAGTCTTAGACCTTTCTTGTCGAGAAGCCATGTTGCGGGAAATATCAACGGAATGTAAACTAACATATAGATCATCGACAACCAATCAATGGCCGTTTCCTGTTGGAAAGAGTCTTCCGGCAGGCTCTCGTTATAATATTTCATGATGATATTTCCAATTATATTTAAATGAATCCATTGATAAGCGTTGCTGAAGGAATACGCCACAAATAACAACAGCATAAACCAACGCCGCGTGTACTCTTTTGGGATCATGTTCTGGTCATTCATGGTGTCGGATTTCGGTGGTATGGACTCCGTTGGCGTCTCCGGTGGAAGTAGTTTGTCACCGGAAGCGCTCTCCGGACGACGAGATTTTGTTGAAAAAAGGCCGCCTGTAATAAAATGGAAAAAAAATTCAATCAGTAAATCACTGTAGAAATAAGATTCGACGGTAGTACGGAATTTATAATCATTCTAAACGCTTTTCTCATTTCCTGAATACTACTAGTCGACGATACGTTTTCAATCCCCTTCGGTATCATCTGTATCTCTCCGTACAATTATTGTTGTAGGAGTTTTACGTCTGTTTCAACAGTATTTTGGTCTTTTTAACAGGCCTTACGATCTTTCCTGGGAAGAACCAGCACAAGACTCATATCCTCCGTAAGAAACTGCCAAATTTCCCACATAAAGAGACATGGTCGGTAGCAGGGCTCTAACCCACGACCCTCAATCCAGTGGTATCAAGTCAGCGGCCCTGGAGGTTGACACGTATAACTGTTGTCAACGTTATGACTACGAAGTTGGTTACTTATTCCTTTTTCGAATAAGGAATAAGGAACTAGTTACTTATTCCTTATTCAAATCCGAATAAGTAACAGAAGTGATACTGCCGGTGACACGAACAATGTCGTCGTCATTCTTTAACAAAACCAATATCTACCTGTTTTAAGGCCAAACAAACTAAATTTAAGCTATTACTAACAGTATTTTTGAAAAAATGAACAAAGTCGAATAAGGAATAAGGAACTGGTTACTTATTCCTTATTCAAATCCGAATAAGTAACAGAAGTGATACCGCCGGCGACCACGACAATGCCGTCGTCATTTTTCACTAATATCTCACTGATCTAACATTTTTACTAATATCTAACTGTTTAAAGGCCACGCAAACTTTATTTAAGCTATTACAAAAATCATTTTTGAAAAAAATGAACAAAGTCGAATAAGGAATAAGGAACTGGTTACTTATTCCTTATTCAAACGCGAATAAGTAACAGAAGTGATACCGCCTGTGACACGGGCAATGTCGTCGTCATTCTTTCACATTACTAATATCTAACTGTTTTAAGGCCAAGCAAACTTAATTTAAGCTATTACAAAAATATTTTTGAAAAAATGAACAAAGTCATAAGGGAGAATCCCTTTTTTGTGTTATCCTTGGTATTGATGTGCATATCATGGTTTATAAACTTGTGTATACATCTGATTATCTGTATATGTATGCATCATGTTTGTTTTAACCATGTTTGTACATCTGTGATATACTAAAATAAATCTATCTATCTAAGTCAAATAAGGAATAAGTAACTGGTTACTTATTCCTTATTCGAACGCGAATAAGTAACAGAAGAGATACCGCCGGGGACACATAATATATTGTCGTCATTCTTTCACAATACCAATATCTAACTATTTTAAGGCCAAACAAACTTAATTTAAGCTATTTCAAAGAGCACTTAAAAAAATGAAAAAAGCCGAATAATTTACAGAAGTGATACCGCCGGCGACACGGACAATGTCGTCGTCATTCTTTCGCATTACTAATATCTAACTGTTTAAGGCCAAGCAAACCTAATTTAAGCTTTTACAAAAATCATTTTGAAAAAAATGAACATAGTCGAATAAGGAAAAAGGAACTGGTCATTTATTTCTTATTCAAATCCGAATAAGTAACAGAAGAGTTACCGCCGGTGACACAAAATATGTCGTCGTCATTCTTTCACAATACCAATATCTATTTGTTTTAAGGCCAAACAAACATAATTTAAGCTTTTACTAAGAGCCTCTTTGAAAAAAATGAACAAAGTCGTATAAGGAATAAGGAACTAGTTACTTATTCCTTATTCAAATCCGAATAAGTAACAGAAGTAATACCACCGGTGACACGAACAATGTCGTCGTCATTCCTTTACAATACCAATATCTAACTGTTTTAAGGCCAAACACTCTTAATTTAAGCTATTACTAAGAGTATTTTTGAAAAAAATGAACAAAGTCGAATAAGGAATAAGTTACTGGTTACTTATTCCTTATTCAAACGCGAATAAGTAACAGTAGTGATACCGCCGGCAACACCGACAATGCCGTCGTCATGTTTTCACATTACTAATATCTAACTGTTTAAAGGCCAAGCAAACCGTATTAAAGCCATTACAAAGAGCCTATTTTTAAAAAATGAACAAAATCGAATAAGGAATAAGTATCTGGTTACTTAAGCCTTATTCAAACGCGAATAAGTAACAGAAGTGATACCGCCGGCGACAAGGGCAATGTCGTCATCATTCTTTCACAATACCAATATCTATTTGTTTTAAGGCCAAACAAACATTATTTAAGCTTTTAATAAGAGCCTCTTTGAAAAAAAAATGAACATAGTCGAATAAGGAATAAGTAACTGGTTACTTATTCCTTATTCAAACGCGAATAAGTGACAGAAGAGTTACCGCCGGTGGCACAAAATATGTCGTCGTCATTCTTTCACAATACCAATATCTAACTATTTCAAGGCCAAACAAACTTAATTAAAGCTATTTCAGAGAGCATTTTTTTTTTTAAATGAAAAAAGCCAAATAAGCTACAGAAGAGATACCGCCGGCGACACGAACAATGTCGTCGTCATTCTTTCACATTACTAATATCTAACTGTTTAAGGCCAAGCAAACCTAATTTAAGCTTTTACAAAATCATTTTGAAAAAAATGAACATAGTCGAATAAGGAATAAGGAACTGGTCATTTATTCCTTATTCAAATCCGAATAAGTAACAGAAGAGTTACCGCCGGTGACACAAAATATGTCGTCGTCATTCTTTCACAATACCAATATCTATTTGTTTTAAGGCCAAACAAACATTATTTAAGCTTTTAATAAATGCCTCTTTGAAAAAATGGACAAAGCCGAATAAGGAATAAGTAACTGGTTACTTATTCTTTATTCAAACGCGAATAGGTAACAGAAGAGATACCGCCGGGGACACAAAATATGTCGTTTTCATTCTTTCACAGTAACCAGTTCCTTATTCCTTATTAGACTTTGTTGATTTTTTTAAATGCTCTTAGAAATAGCTTAAATTAAGTTTGTTTGGCCTTAAAACAGTTAGATATTGGTATTGTGAAAGAATGACGACGACATTGCCCGTTTCACCGGTGGTATCTCTTCTGTTACTTATTTGCCTTTGAATAAGGAATAAGTAACCAGTTCCTTATTCCTTATTAGACTTTCTTCATTTTTTTTCGAAAAGACTCTTTGAAATAGCTTAAATTAAGTTTGCTTGGCCTTAAAATTGTTAGATATTGGTATTGTGAAAGAATGACGACGACATATGTTGTGTCTCTTCTGTTACTTATTCGCGTTTGAATAAGGAATAAGTAACCAGTTCCTTATTCCTTATTTGACTTTGTTCATTTTTTTCAAATATGATTTTTGTAATAGCTTAAATTAACTTTGCTTGGCGTTAAAACAGTTACATATTAGTAATGTGAAAACATGACGACGACATTGTCCGTGTCGCCGGCGGTATCACTTCTGATACTTATTCGGTTTTGAATAAGGAATAAGTAACCAGTTCCTTATTCCTTATTCGACTGTGTTCATTTTTTCAAAAATGCAGTTTGTAATAGCTTGAATTAAGTTTGCTTGATTTTATAATAACAGTTAGATATTAGTAATGTGAAAGAATGAAAACGACATATTTTGTGTCCCCGGCGGTATCTCTTCTGTTACCTAACCGCGTTTGAATAAGGAATAAGTATTTAGTTCCTTATTCCTTATTCGGCTTTGTTCATTTTTTTTTAAAAATGCTCTTAGTAAAAGCTTAAATTATGTTTGTTTGGCCTTAAAACAAATAGATATTGGTATTGTGAAAGAATGACGACGACATATTTTGTGTCACCGGCGGTAACTCTTCTGTTACTTATTCGGATTTGAATAAGGAATAAGTAACCAGTTCCTTATTCCTTATTCGAAAAAGGAATAAGGAATAAGTAACCGTCAACGTTTACAGATATTTGTACAACTGTGATCATTTACACAACTTATCTGTACCTCTTATTGTGTTAAATATGTTGTGAGTAGACAAAGAAAATACGTCCCCACAAAAGAAGCATTTTATCGTATAATATATAAGTTACTGGTAAAACATTTCAAATAGAAAAAAAAGTACCTACAGATTAGTTGATTAGACTTTCCACATACTATATAGAAAGTATCCAAGTTCACAAAATAAATCTCAAGATATGACTACATGTAAATATTTTGGAAACTACGGTTTCAGAACATCTGGACAATGCCATGACCGCAAAGATGAACTTATGTGAAATAAGATAATAGGAATATGAACTCATATTGAGAGAGCGATGCGCACATTTTTGCGGAGTTAGCATAATAGTACAACATTTAGTGATAGGGTTGCTTTATCGCACATACTAAGTTCACTGACATAAACTGTTTCATTCAACAGTTTTCCGATTTAACTAGTCGCACGTGTAAGGTCTTAGCCTCACTACGAACACAAAGGGAGCTCAAAGAGTAACAAGAGTGCCATGATGGCTCTATATCGCTCACCTGTGTGCATCAAGGTTTAGGTAACAAGACATACATGAAATACATGCACCTTATCTGTGTATTGAGTAAGAAACAAGGTCTAAAAGATGAATTTTGAAAATAGCTTTCTTATTCAACAATGCAGCCTACAAAACAAGGTAAAGGTCCAAACGTCATGGTCAATGTCAGTAACGGAGAATTTTGAAATCAGTTCGCATACCGACAACGTTTTTGACCCCACATAACCAAGTTTCGAACTCGATCTAGAGTTTAGCAAGACAAACATTTTGACCAACTTTAAAGGTTTTCTTTAATTTGTTGTGATGTTGTTGATTTGTTGTTTTGACCCTACGTATCCATGCAGTTTAAAACTCGACCAGAGTTTATCAAGACAAATTACCTAATTAAGTAACTTTCATGATAGAGAACAGAATGTTTCCTCTAGAGTGTCCTCAAGGATATTATATGACTTGTCATAGTGACCTTGTTTTTGACCCACAGGACACAGTTTCGAACTCTACCTAGAGTTCATGAAGACAAATGTTCTTACCAAGTTTAATGGTGATTCGTAGAGTAATGTGGCCGCTAGAGTGTTCACAACGTGAACGTGGCCGCTAGAGTGTTCACAACGTGAATGTGGCCACTAGAGTGTTCACAACGTGAATGTGGCCGCTAGAGTGTTCACAACGTGAATGTGGCCGCTAGAGTGTTCACAACGTGAATGTGGCCGCTAGAGTGTTCACAACGTGAATGTGGCCGCTAGAGTGTTCACAACGTGAATGTGTACAGACATGCAGACGACAGACATCGGCCGATAACACTAGCTCATCTTGAGCTCTTTATGTTTAGGTAAGCTTAAGAAGACCTCAAGCAAAAATAATCATGCAAGAGTTATGTCCCGCATACGTTATTCTCTTTTCTTTACTACTTTATATATCCGAGTACCAATTGATTGTACAAATGTATAGGCAAATCAAGAAGTGTGCCCCGCTGCTGTGCATGCAGGTAACACAAAGAAAGTTACTTACATTTGGTATTTTAAAAAGCGACGACATACGAAAGACTAAAAACAGTGAAAGTTTACTCAGGCAAGTTACTTCATCTTGCTCGGATTGTAACGCTGCCTATATAGCAATAATTGAAATTTAGGACAATTAATTTTATAATTACTCGAAAAGTGTTGAATTAAAAAAAAATCAAAAAATAAAATTGTAACGATCGGTGAACGTAGTGAAAACGTTCGGTCGCATATGATGATAATATGCAAATTTAAAACCCATGTACATGTGATGGGGATTAGGCACAGAGACCCATTCAGGGTTGAGTATACTTTTCACTGAATGGATCTGCTGCGTCTTAGGCCCTCGGCTCGTTACAAAATAAAACAGGCATCTCCATAGAACGATGCCTTGACTTAAGAGGAATTTTATAATAAAAAAAATTGAGAAAATCTATTTTTAGTAACAGTGACCTTGACCTTGACCCTCTAAATTATTTTTTTTAGTAACAGTGACATTGAGCCCCCCTACTCGAAAAAAAAAGGAAAAAATGATTTATTGCTCAAAACAATATAAAAAATATCATTATTATTTTTTAAATATCTTCCTCTCCATGCAAGCTACATACACACCAAGTTAAATTGCAATTGGTCACTCCTAACTCATATAATTAAGCATTTTTCTATTTTTGGTAACAGTGACCTTGACCCTAGTGACCCCAAATGCAATCCTAAGCTTCCTCTCCCCGCAAACTACCTACAAACCAAACTTCATTGCAATTGGTCACTCCTAACTGAAGCTATTGAGCGGAAACCATTCTACAATTCCGGGTCACTGTGACTTTGACCTTTGACCTACTAATCTCAAAATCAACAGGGGTTTTCTACCCGTTATGACCAATCTCCACATCAAGTTACAAGATGCTAGGTCCAAGCGTTCTCGAGTTATCTTCCAGAAACCGTTTTACAATTTCGGGTCAGCGTGACCTTGAAGTTTGACCTACTGACCTCAAAATCAATAGGGGTCATCTGCTGGTCATGACAAACCTCCATATCAAGTTTAAAGATGCTATGCTCAAGCGCTTTCAAGTTATCATCCGGAAACCGTTTTACTATTCCGGGTCCACGTGACCTTGACCTTTGACATACTAACCTAAAAACAATAGGGGTCCTCTGCTGGTCATGACCAACCTCCACATCAAGTTTCAAGATCCTAGGCCCAAGCATTCTTGAGTTATCATCCGGAAACCAGTTGGTAGACGGACGGACGTACGGACGGACATGCCGACCGATTTTTTATTTGATTTGAAGCAAATTTTATAAAGGTCCGTCCATAAGAGCAAATATGTTAGCTTGAATATGTGGATGGGACCTCGGCATGTCTCCCATCATGCCTATACCTATCAAAAAGAGTTTTCTGTTTCAAAAATAGGAGACATTTACAGTCGTCGGAACGTAACAGTTGTCACACTGAGCGCACGACACACGCACGATGTACGCACGTTACACGTACGGTAAATACACGGTACACGATTCAGAACGATACACGATATGTACGAAGCGCACGCTACACGATAGACGGAGTACACGTCATACGATTACTTTGACCTTTTTACATTTTACTTAAATTGTGATTGTTTTTTTTTTTCACCAAATCTGTTTGTTTTGTTTCTTTTTCGACGTAGTCGTATACTTTTGATTTGAACTTCCGTTGGTATGGACGCGTTGCTAACCAACTTCGTTATAATGTGACCAATCAGAATCTGCAAATTATTGGCTAGCGTTTCGGTACCGGAATAAGCAGTGTACTGCCCGGGAGCCTTCTGAAACACAAAATGTGTATATTTTTTTATATTATAGTTATTTATAATAAATCATGTTGCAAAAAAAGAAAAAACAGAACACGTTATGTCAAGGTTTCTGGACAGTACGAAGATCAACTTTTGTATTCAACGAGGTGTTGTCCGGGGCCGGACATCTAGCGTCATTGATTATTGGCTAGCGTTTCGGTACCGGAATAAGCAGTGTACTGCCCGGGAGCCTTCTGAAACACAAAATGTGTTTATTACGTCACCTACGTCGACCATCTTTTTTTTTTAAAGATATTACTTGTTATTAATGTGTTGTCCTGATACCGTTAACGGGACCGAAATAATAAGACCAATTATTTACAGGTTTCACACCTACACAATAGAAAAAAACTTCGGTAAATTTCAAATGGCAACAGTTTAGCTAGGTGCGAAGTAATTTACAGTTAGTGTCAAACTGGAATCGAGGTTCGGGAAAATGGGCGGAAGTTAATTGCTGTCAACACGTTCTTTTAAAGCGCCACTACACGAAATACGCTTTTCGACAGTCAGCATAATTATCTTTTCAATAAATCATTCATAGTTTTTAAGTAAATTCGTGTGGCGATTATTTTTTATAACTATTACGAGGATTACCATAAACAACATGTAATTTTATTAAGGTACTGTACATGTACAATTATTTTTTTTTATTTTTGCTCGGACTTTAACAGAATTTGTAAAACAACCGATGATTCGTCGATTGGCCATATTATTTTTATCTGCCTAATAAATATTCAATACATGTAGTTACCTTTTAAAGTAGTTGATGTTCCCTGTCCTGTTAAAATTTCCAATTAATTTCCTTATAACTTGTCTACTGCACTTAAGATAATGCCGTGATAACAACAGTTTAGATTACAATTATGTCTATTCCGTCGATAAAATATGATTACATTTGTCCGTATTGCACTGACAAATGAAAAATAATAAAATGAGCAGTCAGCTCTAAATTCTTTTTGCGGAGATGTACACGCTTAGTAAAACGATTCACGAGTGATTAAAGCATCGAATCGTATACCGTATAGGCCTATCGTGCACCGGGAATCGTATATCATGTATAGTATATCGTGTATAAGTATATGGTGCACGTTGCACAATTAATGATATGATATGATACACGATATACGATTGACAAATTATACGATGAGCGCACGCACGTTACACGCACGATATACGCAAATTTTGACAACTGTTACGTCTGACTACAATTTCCAACTAGAATAGCCAAAGGTTGAATTTGATTGGTTGCCAAAGAGTAGGCCAATCACGTCGACCAATGAGATCTAAGTGTGATTGACCTAGTTACATACCGACCGACCGAAATCTGCAAACCAATATACCCCTGTTCTTCGTAGGGGGGCATAATTAAGACATGTTTACCAGAATCAAATTAAAAACTGTTCTGACATTCGAATGAAAACATTAATTGCATTTTCATTCTAATTTCCAGTCTAACCCTATAATACATGTACGTGTTATTTCTGTATTATGAACTGTATGACGCATGAAGTGTTGCAAAATATTTATGATATCATTCATTCCAATCTGATTGCAATAATTGATTCAGGTAACAAAATCTACTTTGTTATCGTTTATTCTTCAATATACATCAACAAAGTGTGTATGTGTGTAGAAAAAAGTCGGCACAGTGAAAGATCATAGCCAGTTTCTGAAAGATTTAATTAGTTTCACATATGGCCAAAACTGTTTCTTCCGAAAAGACATCTTGATATTTAAATGACATGTGTCCACATACTTAGATGTGAATGTTTAAGTATTCAGTCATACAAATGACTGTAGATGAAATGTCTCTGATGGTAACTTTGGTGACCTTGACTTTCGATGTAGCAACCCGGTTCTTGCGCGCAACACGTCGTGTCCATGACAAAGTGTCAAACTATTCAAAATTCAGCAACTCATGACAAAGTTAGAGCCCGAACACGACCACCTATATACTGTGTGCAAGTATAGATTGTCGAATAACCTTTCATTTCTAAGTGTGACCCAGAACCTCAAAAGTTAAGGACCAAGGTCTTGCATGTGACACTGTACTCTCCGTGACCTTGGAGGTAGCCACCGGACTTTGGCTCATGACGCATCATTGTGTTACGGATGTATATGCAGGGACATACACGCATACAGAACAACTATTATTTAGACATCCTTCAGGCTCATTGGTAGGTAGGTCATGTATAGAGGAAAACTTGTTAAAATACGAACCCACATTAAAACATCCATGACATAACAAGGACCCCCTATCATTGCAGACGTAACAATAAACACATGGACAGGATGGGTATTACATTAGCAGCTTTTAGATGCAAAATAAATATTCAGGGTAAAGACATTGTGGAGCTTCATAGTCTATGGAGGTCTCAGCCTTTGCTGTTCCCTGATACAGAGGAACTTTATCCATTTGACCTTTTGTTCAGTAAGGTACAAATCCCTGACGACACGTCAGACTGCTGACTACATCTCACAGACGGATGCGTCGTGTTTTATCATCGACCATTCATGTATTTAGCAAAGATATGTTCTTGGCATAGTCTAAGGTAATTCGTTTTAACTAAATCTTCCGACTCGTATCCGCCATTTTGGAGACACCATAAAAGAAAGAGTCAGTATATAGCTTGGGTCTCGGAGTTATGCTGAGAAATAGCAATGGAAATTTTACGTAATAGTTTAGAGCCCAGATTGTGCATGCGACCTTGGAGGTTGCCAACTGGGTTTTGTACTTGACCGTGACAGTACTGTCTTATAAGGCAACAACTTTGCGAACTTATTGCACATTGGTCTAAGAATGTAGAAGTTTCAGAGGAAACACGAAAGTGTCGACGGACGGACCAATAGTTCGTAATCTTCGTCCAAGTAAAGCTATGTCAGTATTCATACTACCAGAAACCTTTACCCTATTCAAATCCATTAGTGTTGTCTGGCTTAAAACATAAATTACAGTTTTTGAGTTTTTGACTGCGCACAAAATGTATTCAATATTTTGTTTAACGAACGAAACTTTTAACATGTGTAGCATTACAATAATTTAATTTTCTTAGTAATCATGTATCTACATTAACGTTTAACTTGTCGTTGTTCTTTTCAAAATAGACACAAAATATATAGTTTCTTTTCTGAAACGATAATAAACGAGAGCCATGTCGGCCGTGTCCGATCACCCGCGAAGAAGGGTTGTTGCATGAAAGGTAGCCATAATTACGAAAAGGTCTTAATTCAATGAACTAGATGCCTACGAGCATCATCGAACCCACTTTCTGCTATTGAAGGCAATACGGTCTTTAGGGTGACACACTGTCTCACTGTGGTGAACAATTGTCCAAAGTCAATTTAAAATATTTCGATGTTTGAGGACGCTACAGCCAATACGAAGTCTCAAGTGTCCGTTCTTAACTTTTAATCTCCACTCGTGCGCGCGACACACCATCCCGTGTGTTCATGCGTCCATGTTTTAGGCTGTAATCTCTAAGTGTGGACTTGACCTTTGAGCTACGGACTTACATGAATTTATTAAAGTACGATTATGAAGAAAGCTCCGTAGCTTATTGAATCGCTCTCGAACACTCATTCCAGATGTCATCACGCTCGCGAGAGAGAGAGAGAGGCAGCGAGTTTTTCATCATTGCTACCTATTTGCAGCTAGGTCAACTGATGCACGTGTGGCATCAGTGTCTGTGCCCAAGGACACACCTCGTGCTCGGGCTGAGATTCGAACCCAGGACCTCCCGTTCCAGAGGCGAACGCCCGCACCACTGAGCTATCGAGGCCCACTGAGCTACGGACTTGGAACTTGCGCGCGACACGTCCTCTTATTATGGTGAACAACTGTGCAAGGCAGATATAGCCCGAACGGAAAAGCATCTATATCTCTTGACTTTAAGTAAGATCATATTGCCATTCTCCTTTCTTTAAACATATACAATTCCTAAAGGTCCTTTTACTGTGTAGAATTTAATGAACTTTAACCAATAACTGCCATTTGTGTACGACATTTTATATCTATTTCATTTTAATGTTTGTGAACGTTATAATCCCTGGGAGTATCTATAGTTCATCGACCGTAAGGGTCAACGACACGATTTGTAATTTTTTTCCGTAACTGTAGTCAGTAGGACTACAAAAGATACCATTTATCAACTTATAGTAAAGAATATGAGCTGTGATTTATAGTGTAATAAACTACAGAAGAACGGCACTCAAGACTTAAAACTTTCAAGATTTTGAAAAAAAGTCTGATGTGGTTTTGCAGACAAACAGTATTTGAAAGACTTAGAATGTTCTTTATATAAGTGTAAAATGTGTTGGTTAAATTCTTTGCATTTTGCTCTCGTGTTACAGGAAAATGGGAAAATGTTTACAAGATATTTCAAATGGTCGATACTGTAAATGCATTTTTATTCGTTTAAAAATGTTGTTGATTTTACTTATCAATGCAGCATAATTCCCAAATAAAAAAATCCTTGCATGTTTGTTTGCTATTATCCGTTGGAAAGGCTAACTTAGTGTTGTCCAATCGCAGCGCACTATTGGTTGCAATCAATAATTATATACTGATTCAGTAAACGCGAGAATAATGCTGATCTTCGAAAAATCAATTTAAACAATTAATATGCGATTGTTTATTTTGATACATACTACAATAAATTGGTCGCACGGAATGCACCGCGCCTTACAAATTTATTAATGAGCACGAACCTATATGTCCGACTGAAGTTAGAGTTTGCGTGACCTACTTGTATCATCTCTGGTAATATGAAAAACACATCGAACTATTTGTTTAAGTTTAACTGTCGCCCTTTTGTACATTTGAATATACATGTATAAATCGATAATTTTGAAAACAGATATAAAATCTGACGGCAATAGTACATTGTACCGGATAAGACCAGTATCGTCTGGTTTGTATAGGTTATAAATTGTGACCTCCCAGAAGTCGGCCAATCTTGTTATGAAAAACAGAAAACACTTTTCAGCGAAAAAAAATGAATGTCTGATTTGTTTATAAAAGTACTGCTGTGACCATTCGTATTGAATTTCAATAATGCTTTAAAATCTTTGTGAAAATAAAGAAACGAGAGAGAGAAAGAGAGAGGGAGAGAGAGAGAGAGAGAGAGAGAGAGAGAGAGAGAGGGAGAGAGAGAGAGATTTATCCTACTTATAATCATTGATGCAGCTTAGTTATTCGTTATATGCTTACTATGATTCTATGATGTTCTGATATGAATCGCGATCATCCGATGTGGTGAGAAATCGTCTATCTATGAACGTGTGCGTCGTGCCAACAATACGCATAAAACAATCAAAACTCTATTAAACATTAAATATAGACATTGAATATTGTAGCGATGCAGAAAAATGAACAAAAATACGTTTTTACTTTACTTACCCATTTTTCTGTAAGTAGTGGAATCTATCAAATAACTGTTTGAAGTCCGTTATTTTTATTTTTAACAACGTAATAAGTGTAGCCCTGGTAGAACTAAACTGTACATGACGGGTATAACTAAGCGTTATAGTTAACCACTATTATAATCCTGTACGTTTGTTGCTTCACTCCAAGACAGGTTAATTGGCACATACTAGTTTTCTCTCCGTTTTTTTCCTGATATATTAGGCCAACAGAAAACTTTGGTTTCTGCGAAAATAATGCTCCTTCAATAAACTTAGAAACTTCTTAAATTGTAAAAAAGCGGCAGTAATTCATTTCCACACTATTCCAAGACATTGTAAAATGAAAAAGTTGTATTTCATCACGACCGCTGCGTATATTTTGTCTGTTGTCAACACATAAACACATCTGCCTGCATGTTAAGATGCTTATTTAACGTTATTAATGCATCGAACCAATGAGCGTGTCCGTAATCGATACAGTCTTACAACATGCACACTTGTCCAAATGTTCTATCCCCATTAAACAAATGAACATGTTCTGTTTTCGCTAGCTTCACCAGTTCTACACATACAATGTTCACGCACAGTCCGTATAAGATCAATAGAAGCAATATCTGAGATATTTAATTTGTATGGGAGCTCATCGGGGGCATATCAATAATATGTAAATCTATACGTGTGATGTGTCTTTTTCCTAGTCTAGCTCATGTTAACATGTCGATTTTACCATGATACAGTGTAGATTAAAATGTTAATGCAATTTTGATATTTGAGACTTTATATATTAAATGGTCGCAAATATCGTTTAACTGCGACGGACAATGAAGACACGGCTCTCATTATCTAATACGTGAAATTCATCACTTCTGCTTTCGCTAGAGGTAGCCTTACCACGGACAAAGGTCCATGGCCTAATCTAGAGGTAGCCTTACCACGGACAAAGGTCCATGGCCTAATCTAGAGGTAGCCTTACTGTCCTTAACTGAAATTATAAATAGGACATTTGCGGTTTGATTAGTACGTGATGTTAAGTGTGCGAATGTGACATTAATATGCATGAAACCTATTTATTTCTAGTTGATATTTTCTCTGCACATAAAATGTAAACCTCCCTGCTTAATAACCAAATTTAAATTGTTTCCCGTTTCAAAGTATTCATGGTATCGTATCCAAAGGCATCGTACACAAAACACATACACACTTAGCTGAGCTGTAAGTGACCGTACAAAATTGCAAAACTTTTTATTGTATAAATACTGTAGTAGATTGCGATACTTATAACACAATACGTGTGTTGTTATCAAACGGCATATTTTCAAAAGTATCTTGATACTCCTCAAACGTAACTGTAATGCTAATGCAATTGAAAACTTGAAAAATACCAGTTTCATATGCAAAA
>JAFMSR010002816.1:0-20000 GCA_022818135.1 Saxidomus purpurata | reverse complement strand
GAAAACAAATACCCAAAACACTGTTTGCTATTACAAGTATTAGACGCTATTGATATATAATGTTCGCACCAGTAATCGCTTTTGAAAAAAGGGTGAACGCAATATCTATTTAAGATTTTAAGCTTTTTAATCAATCAGAACATAATTATTATATGAAACTTTACTTAACTCCCTTATACTACATTCGCTGAATCAGCTATGTGATTTGGTGTTGTCCCTCTCTGTCTGTTTGTCTGTCTGTCCACTCTAACGAATATGTACTTATATGACTTCACTATACATAGCAAATATTACATAACTGTAAATTCCATTCATTCCGTAGGGTAATTGTCTGTTATGTGGCTAAAATTTCCATAACGTGGCTAAAATTAGACACATAAATACTTGAAATACGAAACAGTTATTGACATTAGTATCTTTAAAGGCTCGGTAAGGTGCAATATCTTCAATTTTATCAACTGAAATTATCGAAAAGTTTAAGCGGTTTAAAAATTCAAATGTCAGTATTTTCTTATGATAAAATGTTGGTTAGTACACCGCCTTTACTTAAATCTGACTAAAATAGATAATAAGTAAGAGCAAAGAAACCAGCGTAAATCCTCCGCTCAGGATGGAGTATGTTCTTAGTGTTGTATCTATTTATTTACAAATGTACATTTCCATCTATGAAAGGGGTATTTTACCAAATCATCAAATTGCCAGACAGTTATATTGCTGAACTCCAACTTATTGATTGTGATTTATACCCAATGGATTCGTTTTTATTTTAAATTATTTGAAGAATTGAACGTCCTCCTTTTTTAGCATCGATGCATTTTTATAAACATATTTTAACGAAGTTTATACGACCGTCTCTTTATTGATGAACTGTTACAATAGTTATCGAAGACATTCCATTAATTTCTTTATTCATCAAAAAAATCTGGCGGTTTAATTGCTGATTAAGTAATAAATCATGTTTACGAGAATAATAACGTTATTTCGGGGAGGCGCCCCTTGCACAAGGCAAGGTATCATGAATAGATTAATTTGCTGTTGTGTAGATTCATCTCAAAGCTATGATACAACTTTGCTTACACGTCAATCCCTGTAGTACAGCAGTCAGTTTCGATGCAGGACGAGTATGTGTGATTTTCCTGCTTTATTTTGTTCTTTTAATTAAAAGTTTCGTATGATAATGGATATAGTGCGTTTGGTGTGTTTCGGTACTAGCTTTTAGTAGTGACAGTATTATGCAAGTGATGTACTAGTATTTCATTTTAAAACTGTATGTGTCACAGAATTGAACTAGCCCTGTTCTAGGTTCTTACGTCGACGGAAAAAGATATTCAATTTTATTCATCACGAGTTGGACGTTTATTTGTTTTATTATACCCTACTGGTATATGTCGACAATGGCCATTGTTGAAAGTTTTTTGGCTTCTTTTGTGCTTTTATGACGATTGAAGGATTTGACATTTTGTGCAATAATGGATTGAAGCAACAGAAATACTTCCGGCGAAATCTGTGCTCTAGTACTTTGTTTATATATATATATATATATATATATATATATATATATATATATATATATATATATATATATATATATTAAGCATAACAGTGTACATTTGTATAATTATTCTGACATACTCGGAAGGTAATGACAGCGCCATACCTCTTAAATATGTACAAAATATGAGGGTTACAATTGCTGGCAATTTAAAAATTTTATTTAAAACCCGTCCGTTTATCAGATATAAACCGTTGTTCAGTGTCTTAATAGAACTACATTGTACCTTTTCTGTAAAATATTAAAAGCAACATCCCGAAAGTGCCATCAAATTTTGAGAAGTAAAGGTATGTGATGTTATCTTAAGTCCAACTAAATAACTGGTTAAAAGATTTATTTTGATAACGTGAGAACAGACTAAAATAAATCAAAGAAATTGCTTATATGCACTTTTATTTATTGGAATACTATCTGTACAAGTAGCTACCAGACAGAATTCATCACTGAGTTTTGAATGGACCATATTTAACGAAAGTAGCGGCTGGCAGATCATTGTTACTGTCGTACAGTGCACACATCTTGAACTGGCATGGACTCATCTCCCAGGCATATCGTACGGCAGCTACGACTCCAGCAAAACCATGACAACCAGACGTATCGATAGTGACAGTGCTCTGGTCATGCTCGATAATTGGAGCCGGGGTCCATAGATTATAAGGACATGTATGGTTGACTGTGTGGCCACAACAAAGCTGAAATGCGTAACAATGTATAAATATCTGGTTTCAGGTGGTTCACATAATTATGAAATAGGAAGTGATGTACATGTATACTACTAATGTAGCCACATATTAATCCCAAAAGATTCACTTTGAAACAAAGTACGTATGTCGCTTTAGTTGGCTAATTGATCCTGATGTTTTAATACCTAGGACTCCGTTTGCGCCTCCGAATTACGCATTAGTCATGAAGTGTAGTCTATATAAATGGGAAATACTTTATTCTTCATTTGTTGTAAAATGAAAGAGTTAAAAATCCTACCTCAAATCCATCAGTTTTTCTAACCTCTATAGCACTGTTTCCGTGATCAAATTCAATTATGAGCTTATTTCCGGTCTGTGTGAAGTCATCTGGAATTGGCCCCTGGAAATCAAGGTTCGACTCCTTGTATGCTACTGCTCTACCAGCAAGGGCTAGCCGTTTGGCAACGTCCTGCTTAGCCCTTGGGTGAATTCTGCAACAACACAGTAACGGTGTCTGATAAACATTTTAATAGCAAACAGATCACTGAACTCATCTTTTTACGGTTTCTATCCAGTAAAGATTTACAGATTCAGTCGCTCAGCTGGGATACAGTAGAAAACATATTCTCTTCAAAAGAATGATACTGTAAATTGAGTAATTTTCGCGGTGCATAAATTTCCCGAAATTATTACTATATGAATAAATGGCAAATTAATAAATTTGGTGAACCGTCATCTGGAATCATCGGTAGTGATCTTTCAGAATTTTGCTTATTTTTTCATTTGGGAGCTGTTCATCTTGCCAAACATACCAAATATAAAAATATTGCGAAAAAGCACAATTTACAATATAGATAGCAAGACATAGATAATATATTTCTGAATTCTGGACAAAGAATAAAGATAACGTACGTTCCTTTGGTTGAGTTAAAGTCTGGAAGATCCATTGCTACTGCCATAAACACGTTTTGAAGTCGGGGATTCGGAACATATCCATAATTAGCAGTCTGAGACCATCGCAAGTCCGGAAATCCAAAATGAAGCGTTTTGTTTGCATTTGCAGCTAACTATAAATGGCAAAATGAAAACTTTTCCTATCGTACATAATTCAACCCAATCAATCGTTCTTCCAGGAAAAGAATTGTTTACACTTACAGACATTATATCTTCGGTAGACTGTGATGCTAAAGTCGTTGCTACATGAAATTAAACAGAAACGACCGTATCGTCTTGTACGAGACCTGTAGTGTTATTCAGGATAATTAAGGATGGTGGCTGATTTTGCCATGTCGCGTTTTCGTGCGGCGGGGCGAAATGCGCAAATTACTCACGAAAGGCAAAAACCCGAAAACCGATTAATGTTTTCGTTTGGCGAGGCGCCAGGCGAAAACGTTAAAATGTGAAAATGTTCGCGTGCCACTTGGCGTGTTGGCGAGGCGAAATACAAAATACGACACGCTGCTGATGTCGGCTCGAAAATGCGAGCACGACAACGCGACAAACTACTGATATTTCGTGTTTTGCGTTTTCATGCGGCGGGCGACATGCGAAAATACGAAAACACGATAAACTATCGCTTAGTCTCGTTTTCAATTATCAGAAGTCAAATATCTTCTGCACTTAAGTTTTTGGTCCATTTGTGAGACTGTTTTGATTTTAGAAGCATGATACTTGCTTGAACGAATCCAAACGGGAATTGTTTGTCCGTCTGCTGTTGTGAAGCAGTGTGGAATTTATCTCTCCAGTCATCAATCATGGCGGGAAACTGACACGCATAGTCGTGTGGATGCCCACTGTTTGATTCACCTAGTAAACATAAATCTGTGCTACGAGTAAGTCTTAGCACATAGTCGATTTGCACGAATTCAGGAATAAAGCAACATAATGTGAATGCCTTTTTTTACTTAAAAAGCGATTGTTCGGTCATTTGCCAATACATGTACATTTAAAAAGTCGCAATACATGTAGTACAAAATAAAGTGTAGATGTAATTGTTAAGGAAGCTGGAAGTCATTACTGAAATGTTATTCACTAAAACCTTCAATTGTTTATACTAATTTATTTTAAAGCATATGAACTTCGGATACATATTTGGATAGAACACCTTCATATGCATACAAAACAACAACAACAAACAACAGTTGAATAGATGAGGAAATAGGCAACTACATGAAATACCTTGATACCATATCGCACCATATATGGTCGACTTTAAGAGCGGATTAACCATGGCATTCCATAAAACATTTTTGTGACTTGGTCTCCTGAAGCAAAACAACAGCGACGTGTATCAGTCCCAAATAATCCAACATCTAAAAATAGGTGTTTTTAGTTGGTGTTGATATATGAATTTAACACCCGTTCCAACTATAATTCAGTCATTTTTACAGGCGGACAGTTTACCTAACCATCGTTCCGGGGAAGAACCAGTACTAGACTAAACCACAGGGGTTCGACACATAACCATGTTCTTTGGTCATACTCTGTACACTTCAACAACGGATCTATCTTACAACAAACCTGAATTGCCAATAAATGTCCTGCAATTTGAACACTTTAAGTAAAGCAACTACCAACTGTTGGAAGGAAGAAGTTAAATCATACCCTAATATCTTGAATATAAATCTGTCTTGAAAATAAGCTGCTCTGAAACATAAGCCTCCAATTTCTTGCAGTGGAAATAGACTTTAGAATAAGCCGAATTAATGAATAAGCCGTCAGTATTTTTTCTCTGGGCAAAACAGGAATAAACTAAATTAGACTATTGTTTATCATGCACTGATTTTAAGTTTATTTCCATATTTGCAGGTGAGAACGGATAGCCGATGACTAGGGCGGGCAGATGTTGCAGAGAGAGGAAGGAAAAAGTTAGAGGGCGGAAATAGGAGATAAGGAAGACTAAAAATATAATTGTCTTAAGCCTTGGACTGTGGAACGTTGCACTCTTACGTAATACAAAAATATTCAGTTATTTTGTACCGGTATGATATTATGTTAGCGCTTCACGACTGTAGCCAGTACAAAAGTTGATAATCTTCGACTTCTTCATGACAACGTTAAATATAGTGCATAAACATGATACTAAGCATAGTAGTTTGTTTTACATATTACAAGTTTTATATTATGAATGCAGTCAGTTCCTATCGTTGATTTGGCTTTAACTTGAGAGGGACATTTTTATTTTGACAACGATACGAATAAAAAACAAAATTAACAAGAAATTCAATATACATGTATCTGAACAGTTCAGGCCTATGGTATTAACTCCTGCAGTTTCAACTTCTACAATATTCAATGTAACTGATCACTTCATGTTTCTTTCTTCTTGTAGCGAAACAAGAACCAACTATATGAAATGGCATAAAATAAATATATATTTGTAATACAGAGACACGATAATTATATATTCAGTTACTTCCCCTAGAAAAAATGCACCAAATTCACCGTCATTCAAATTCAGAGAAAACAACTTTTTTGTACGCAGTTTCTTTCAAATAATCCCCATTTAATGATTCTTTAAATCAAAACCTATGTGTCTTTTCCACAGTTGTACCAAGCAGTTGTTAACTACTACGAAATAATGAATAATAACTAACATGGCTTTTAACATCCCTTTTAGTTCTTTGTGTGAACAGTCGGCGATCACATTTAACTTACATTTTGCGCTTTGCAATGACCTGTAACTTATCTTTTTGTTTTGTGTGGAAAGTCTGCCATGGAGTCTGGCAATCACCTTCAACTTACCCCCCCCCAGTTGAGTGTGTATTGTCAACGATAGCGTTTGGCGATCACCTCTAACTTACCATTTAGTTATGTTTATTGTCCGCGACAGCGTTAGGCGTTAACCTCGAACTTATCTTTCAGTCCTGTGTAGTTGTCCGCAATAGCGCTCGGCGATCAACTCTGACTTACCTTTTAGTTATGTGTGTACATTTTGCGATAGCGTCTGGCGATGACCATGCCTCGATTGGAGTTCCTCCCCAAGCAGTTTGTACAAGTCCAATGGGCCTGTTGATATGTGGCGACAGCTCCTCGGCGAACAATAAGCAAACCGCAGAAAAGTAGTTCGTGTATTTTTCTAATTAAAGAGTCAAGTTTAAACAACATACAATAGATGCATTAACCACACCTTCATTTCTCCATTACTATTCTGTTAGTGTGACAAAGGGTACATATATAAAGTATACTACTATGACAGACGCTTTTATAGATAACCAGCGTTCACTGAGCGATGTTTGAACCTTTATATTATCGGAATACAATGTGTAAATAACGACTTACAAAGAGGAGTTGACCTTTAATCATAGAAATATCGATTACACGTGCGCTATTTCGTGTATGTTCATCATGAAAATTATTTATTTTTTACATTGATAATACAGTTTTCTAAAAAGTCCTAGGTTGGTTTCGTTTTTAGGACTTTAGATTTTGTCCAAAATATGGTTGCTTAAAGAGAAGCATACCTCCTGCTTTTCACCACCCTATTCCGACTACCGGTTCTTCAAAGGTATCATTGGATTGTCTGAGAGCCACTTTCATTATTCTGATGTTAGCGAAATTTGACGCACTTTGAAGTTCTTGGCTGTGATTTAACACCTATTTAGTGAGAAAAGAACAATTACTAAGAAACATAAATATGTACTGCTCCAAAACTGTTTATGATTTTTGTAATGCGTTTATGGTATAAATGTACTTACTCTTTTGCTACCCGTGAAATATCTTTTTATAAAAACAAAAAAATAGATCAACTTCAACTTTAAACCATGTGTTTTACTAGCATTTACAGAAACCTTTATATTCAGACATAGGTAATCTATGACATACCGATCCTAAAGTAAACGCCATATTGCTTTGACCAGAACACACCCAAACATCTCCGAACAGAACGTCCGTTAGAACCACGTGACCGTCGTTAGATTGTATATCTATAGTCACAGGACCGCCGGCTTTATGTGCAGGTAGTAATGCAGACCATATTCCAGCGTTACCGCCCTGATGGCGTTTGACAGTTGCAGTTGACACAAGAGTGTCATTGACCTTGATATTGACCGTGTCACCTACAGTTGCAGCATATCCCCAAACCTGAGCTCTGGCGGGGGCCATTTGTAATACCATGTGACTTTGATAGTAACTAGAGAACCGCAGCGTACCGGCTCCATCTGTGAAATAGAAAACAGGAACAAATAATTTTGAAACATTAACTGGTCCACTTCTTTCTACCCACATCCGTCTACGAAAACATGGACAACTAATGTAGCTGATATAAAGCTAAACATGTATTAGTGGCCACCTCAATAAGGCAGCAACTTGCATAAAGCAGACAAAACTGGTCATTCATCTATGGGAAAATTTTGAAATTGTAAACTCTGTGATCTTTATCTTGAATTTCAAGCAAAACCTAATAGATTGTTTTGTACAAGAATTGCAAAAAGAAATAGTTATAAAGAATTGAAACAGAAATTTAGATATGAAGACTATCTAGATTTGACTCAACACAATAAATGCAGCTTCATGCTGCCTCGATTGAGAATATCAACAAGATACTGAAGAAATAGACTTTTAACTTTTCGAAATGAGAGGAATTGTCTATTATGTGAGAAAAAATACACGCTTTATTTAGTGAAAACATATAAAGCAGTTTATATTTGCATTCGTATATTATTGAATGATGTATAGTTTATAGTTACATTTTATGTAGTTAGTTTCATAATTAGCCTCTTTTTCGGACCACAGATTTACATCTGTTACTATTTCAGAGAAGTTTTTAATTTTCTTAATTTCTCTCTCCGCTTTCCTCCCCACCACCCTCCTTGTTTTTTTACGTGTTCTTTAGTCTTGTATGATTTTAGTTCCTTTTTGCAGACTTTTTGCCGTCAAACTCTCTGTCTTCAATGCCATTATACCATTTTCTAGTCATATAAAAGTTTTATATTTTTACACTTTGATTTCAAATAAACCCGTCTGGCATGCCAATGCCAGACATGTTCAATCCATATGTTGTTGTATTGGCCCCCCCCCTTTTGTGACAGAAATAAACTGCAAATGGCGAAGACGAGTGCCAAATGGTCATTGCGTATAATAAGTTAAAAGACATACGAACACATTCTTTCCAAAGTATTATATACAAAGGTATTCAATGTTTAAATTTTTACAATTACTACATAGTAAACGGAGGAAAGTTTTAGTTCTATTCTGATTAATAAGATGGCTTGTAGCTAAATACATGTTTGACTATTTGCATACAGCAGCAGGTAGCTGTTGCAGAAACAGGTCGATTAAATGCCGATGATTGACTAGATATATCTGTTTATTATTTGTTCAACTGCTCGTCACCGTTTACTAACAGAGCCCATGGCTGTTCTTTGATATCATTTTCGCCATACTTTATAACGTTTTCATATGTCGTTTAAGTTTGGAATACAACTCTCTCGCAGATTGTCGTCAAGTTGTCCGTGCATATTTGCTTTTTAAACTAATTTGTCACAGGCAAACGCTATCATTTAAAACTGCAAACACGAATGCATTTTTTAATGTGTATGACAATTTATTTATAATACACTGTAGAAAAGGAACAAAAATGAAAAGGCCAATTTGACATAACAAGGTTATCAGAAATGTATAAAGAAATAGTTAAATTTTACCGAGTGCGACAAGAAAAACAATTTCCACCCAGGAAAGGACTATTTATTCAGGTTTTGCTGACATTGTCATCTTTGCTTTGATTACATAGCCATACAAAAAGGTTTATTCAACACAAATTAGGAAATGGGATTATTCACTATTTATTAACACAATTAAACCAATGGAATATGTCTCATTTGCTGTCTTTCGATATATATTGTCATATGTATGGTATTTATAAAAGAACCTCTTAGAAACAGAAATCCACTTGCTTGGTCAGAATATTTTCCTGCTATTGAAAGACGCAGCCTTATCTTTTACCATTTAGTTACAGTAGTCTACACTTTTTGACTTGATTTTTTCATGTTTAATACTAGCAAAGCTTGGGACAACTTAAAAGGAGGACACCAAGGTCAAGTTAGGTCTTTCTTTTCTATTAGATCCTGTGACGCTTTACATGTGTACCAAAGCTCCCTGCTTTCGATAAATTAAACATTTTGTAATATGGGAGGTGAATTGACATGGCGATCTGCGTCATTCCAATATGGACTAGTCTCCACTGACGAAGATAAAAATACAGAGACTTATCACCTACGTGACAGTTACTAAACATACGAGTGTTAAAGATCGGATGTATGAAAGCTCTCCGAGAACATGATCTGTACACCTCTCATTTTGCAATAAAGAAATACTTACAAGCGCCATTTGCCACTAACAGAAATACACCAAATACATAGACCAACTGTATTTCCATGTTGAACTAAAGGACTACTGACGTCTGGGTCCACACAGTTCAAAATGATAAGACAGTCTAGCTTTTGAGTGATTTTAAACCTTATCAATATAACCTACAACTTACCATTTACCTTTGTTAAATGGGACTTGAAAAATTAAACTTGCAAGTTACTGTTATCGAAAAATTGACGGGGAACTGTTTTATTTCAGTGTTATACTGGTGTTAATGTTGCGGGGTTTAAACAATTATTTTGAGTTAACAGCTATAAAATCCAGTAATAATATAAATGGAATATTATAAATTTTGCTGATTTGTGGTGTCGTTTTATATCTTCCGAGTTTGATATATCATGTCGATTCGCACGGGATGCAATGTAAGAAAAGACAACGAAATCAGATAAATATCTATAGGTATTCAGTCAAATCTCTGTTAATTAAACAGCCAATAAATGAGTGCATCAAACGTTGCAACTTAAAAGATGGTTGCTTTATACACGTGTTTTCATATAAAATGGCCAATTGGGATAATATCTAGCCTGTATTGGTTACGCCAATCATCATTAGAAGTCACGTGCACTAGAAATTCCCAATGTGAAATGATAGCAGGTTGTGCAGAATTTAATTAAGGCTATAAGATAAATCAAAGCGCTGTGAGCGCTGAAGGCCTGGGGGCTATAGGTTAACTCCCCGAAAAACAACTTTTCACCTACCTGTTCTGCGTTAATCTTACCTAAAGCGCGGGTCGAAATGTGCAGAGGACGAAATTCAATATATGACACAGAATGAATGATTCACAAATATATGGGTGACAGGGAAGTTTGTTTTATTATGAAATGTACGTTAAATGAAAAATAATCACATAGTCAACATTATAAAATGTTTAAGCCAGTACAAATAATTCGATCTGCGCTTTGTACAACTTCAAGCGATATGATCTGATGATGTGGATCGAAAATTATTGTGTACCAATGACAAGACCTTGAAACAGAAATAAACAAAGCAATACCAGCAATGAAATATAAATACAGTACTGTACAATGTGTATAACAGAGAAAACCAAAAATGATTCTGGGTTACCTTGTGAAACCGTTCACTGGGCCTCGACATGCAGCGTCCTCGATAAATGGCGGGTGATTTTGATCACGTTAGTTCCTTCTCGGGAATGTACGTAAATTATATCTTTTTTTAGAGACATTTATTTTTAGGTAAATATATATGTAATCGTTCGTAAATAACAAAGTTGTCAATGAAATAACATCGGAAATTTGAAAATCAAACTACAAACTCTTATATCGAGCTTCGTACGTTTTCGTAAATTTCCGTAAATATCCGTACTTTTCCGTGATATGCATATGATTATCTTCCGTAATCAGCTAACAGCGCATTAATTTCTAAAACAGAAAAAAATGTGTAATGCAGCCCGTAAGCTATATACCTTCCTGCAGTCGTTTGAAGTTTTATGTAGTATTTTTATTTGTAACATGTTCTTATCATATGCGGCATTCAAACAGAAGATTGATCTGGTCTGTCTTGCACTACTTTCGCATAGCGCATGTTTACAGTTGTTATTCGCACATAGCACGGCTAAAATTCTTGCAGGGTTTGAAATGTGGTATACTAACTTAGGCCTTGGGGACTTTCAGTCCCCAGGCCAAAAATGGTAGCTACACTCTTATGTTTAAAGGTTTCGAGGTGTTCGGGTTTTCTTCTGTAAAGGCGTCGCAAAACAACGAACACGTCTCGACTAAGCGCACTGACCAAGTTGGAATCCGTTAACATCTTATTCCACAGCCCTCTTACACCCAATAAAACCGTGTGCAATTCTTGAATTTTTAAGCTGACGGATTCCAGAAAAACATAGCAGTATATTGTAAAATTTGACCCCAATTTTGTTTGTACATGTTCTAACATATCAAGAACAGACTTCTATAAAATTTGAAACACAAACATTCAAGAGGTAAATAAATAACAGTTTATTTAGCAAAATCATGAATTTAAAATATATTACTTGCATCAAACATATAACATAAAAAGGCAAGTATATGTAAGGTATGCTGATTAGTGTAACATCAACATTCTACAAAGAATTTGCACTTTTATGCAAACTTTTATTCAGATATTTTCTACGTTAATTGGATAATCATGGCAGAAGTATGAGACCGCCGCGATTCAACTCAAACTTAAGTTTAATAAGTTAATGCAATTTTAATAGTTGTTTCTATCGAAGTTTCTCTGTCTAGCTGTACATCCATTTTGTTACAGTACTTTATTAGGATATGGGGTATATTGGCAATAAAAGCTAGTTGTACAAAATCATTTGATATAAGTTTTGTAGCAAACTAGAATGTGTGATGTAGTATTGCGGCAGAGAATTTCATTGTAAATAGTCCAGTATGGCGCTTTACTTAATCAGAGTAGATTTTCAGAGAGAATCGCTTTTGACACTAGCTTCCGCGTATTAGCACAGATACACATATTTATGACAAAATAATAAAGTTCCATACTAATATATGTATACTTTTAAATGTCGCAGGCTATGACAGACAGTAGCGAATTATGGTTCAAGCCCCGCTACTCACCCGACTAGTTATGTTAGAAAGCTGGCAGTTTTTTCTATAGAGGAGATGTGAGTTTAGTACTGGTCCTTCTCAGGACGATGGTTAAGTAAATGTTCACATGTGCAAAACTGAAATACTGTTGCAATTGGGGTGAACCCAAAGTAAAACTATTGTGTACACAACAAATCAGCTAAAAAGCGAGTCAAGATACACATTCTTTGGTTCATACTTTCTAGCGACTCCCAACATCTTCTCAGTCCACTGTTTTCACGTCTCTGCAACTGACTTTCCTCCTCCATCTCTGTTCAATCTCGCGTTAAAAACCGCATCCTCTGCCTTTTTTTCTCTCCTAAGCTCTGGTAATGAAGGACAATATGGTCTTGGTCTTTGATATGTTCTATCAAAGTCAGTGTTACGGAAACTTTTTACATAATTTAGGAGCTGAACAAGGAAATGAAAGTACAAGTCTGAAACGGGGAATCTGACTTTAACGGAACTCTCTAAAATTGATATAGTTTCTTGTAAGAAAATTAGCAAAGTAAAGGATAATAATAATATTTATATTTTCATTTAAAGACCTGCTAAAAATACATACGTTGTACCTTATATCCATCTTCTTATTTCAGAATGCATTTCTTTATGAAAAAAGTTACGTTTCTTTTGTCTTTGATGTATATATAAGTAAATATTGGGAAAACAACGTATCGTATGGATAACACTTTCTATTGTTCACCGATGCAATTTTTATCATCAAACCGGCGTAAATTAGAAATAAGATGTTTTAATTTGTCAAATGAAATAGTCAACAAAAAGGAATGATCGAAACTAGTTACATCATCATTTACAAAATAGTTTAGTATAACTTACGCGTATCTATATTATTAGGTCTTGATCTATGTAGATTCCAACACTGTTATTGATGGACAACTATGCAATTTTGCACATCTTCTATTAATTGTGATAGAATATGATAGTTCAAACCTACATACCAGTTCTGGCATATTATGTGTGTTTCACTTTCTGTTTCTTTTTAATTCTTAAAAAGACGGAACTCGTCAAAGGAGAGTAACCATTTAAGGCAGTGGGGCCATTTAATACATATGGCTACCTTACAGATATAGAACAAACAAAAAAGGCAGAATTATGTGGAGGATAGACATATTTCTTTTCGCTGTTTAGTTTAAACTTGGAGTACAAAATGATATCAAAACCTCAAGTTCAATGCTTTAAGATGGATAGGAAAATTCCAAGACAATGAACCCCCAAATAAATATGTTTACCGATATTTACAGTATAAATATGTTACTTTCATTTGTTTTCCGATAATTCCATTCAGATGATTTGTCATGAGCTTATCTTTCCGCCTACAACTTCTGAATACTAAGTAGATATCTCATGCCTGCAAGGTCGTTATGGGACATTTTCATCTCAAATTCTAAAGCTTTACCAGGCAATATAGTTTCATGTTAAACTCATTAAAACTCACTTGTATAATGTTTATAGTAAGTAATCATTGTGTCAATATATCTGTGCACCATGGTGTCTGTAACTTTAGACCTACTATTCAAAGTAGCAATTAACTATATTTACAAGACTACGTCTGCTAAACTGGTTTAATGCCGGTTGTGTATACATACTATCATTTGGCAGTGGGTCAAAAATTACAACCATATTTTTTATATCACTATTCATGAAGTTTGTGGGTATTCTAAAGGGCTATACACAATTTTGTGCAGTAGAATATAAGATTTAGTTTGAGTGTATTAATTAGTCGTGAAATCAACAGTTTATGGTACCGATACGAATATATGTAAAATCTGTAGTCCTTTTATCCCGAACATAGAGGTAAAATAGTAAAACAAACAAGAATTACAGCTTAATACAAAAGGAACCATGAACAAAAGGATAAAAATTGAATGTGGGCATGCAGTAGCGATAAGGCTAGGGTTATGTTTATACTTTCGGCATACGTAGGTACAGTCAGACCTCTTCAGACAATAATGTTCATCCTATACAAGCAAACGCATTGAACCAGACTAACAAACTATGCAATACAGCGTGTATCGTACTGTCTTTAATGTTAAGTACTGGAAATAAAATAAGAAGCTCTATAATTTCAAAACAAGTTATACGGATGTACGGATCATTACAATACAGTTTGCCCCCATAAGATTTGACAAGAAATGGAGGGGATTAAAAACTATTTGTTAGGCATCCAACAATCGTGACCGTCATTTTTTCATTAGATATTAGAGATCTGGCGCTTGTGAACGGATTCTGTCATTAACTTACTATATATATAGAACAAATTCTGCAGGCAGCATTTGTATTACTTCTTTCCATTATTGCAGATAATGTCAAATATTTTTATTGTTCTTATGATACGAAAAAAGTCGTGTATATATATAGAAACATGACTTTCTAATTTCTAGTCTTGCTACTGATTTTAAATTAAAGCCGATAACTTACTTTGGAATGGTTTTGTTTAATAAACACTATTTTCAGTGGGTTTTATGAACTTATAGATCGTGATTCATAAAGAATATAAACATTGTAAGTTCAAAATAATATTTAAAAAAATCAATAGGAAGTCAGGTGTTGTTTATGCCATAACATGTCTAACTTAACCATTCATGGACTCAACATACACTTGACATTTAAATCTTGTTATTTGAACTCTGAAAGAAAAATGCAAATATAAACTTAACTAGAAATTTAAGAAATAATGATATTATAAAATAAACGATATCTATTAAATATCAATGGTAAACAGATTTAACGCTCGTACGCCCGTGTTTGAATAAACATACAATATTGTATTCTATATCAAGTTAACTATGCTAAAACCGAAATAAGCATATATGGCATATAAATGAGATGGCAAATAAACCTTCAAGTTGTCTCTTTTACCTCTTTTTTATTATGAGTATGAAACACAAAACATTATATTCCTAAATACTTAATCAATTCTCAGTCATAATAATGACATAACCCTTCTTGTTCGTTTCAAAAGCATCAATATATTATGTGTTTACACAATTGAAGTCAACTGTTCTGTTTCGGCACTGTCAACTTACATAAAAATGAATGCATTTAGATTCTATGTTTTTTTTGTGTATAAGAAACCTGACAGCTGATTTAGTATGCATAATAATTCACAGGATCGGTGTAGACGCGTCATTAAAGATAACATAGTTTTAAAATGTTACAGAGGTTATACAGTGGAGGCAATAATGGACTGTACAGGGATTTTATGTCGCATTTTAAAGCCTATCCAGGCCTTTGTTTAAGGGATTATCAGCATTAATGGAAATTAACCAGTTAAAGTAGGAGATATTGCTTTCGGAATGTCAGGTGCATATCTCTATTCAAAGTCGAAAGTTTCCTTTTCAATTATTTATTAGCAAATGTTAACCAATGAACGAAGTAGAAGTGAATGAAGAAAGAGACGATCTCGTTGCTCGTAAAAGACCAAAGCCGCAACGTTAAGTTGTTATGGGTGGTCAAAGGCATACTTTGTTCCCATTTCATAACATTCGTCTTAATAACGTTGTAATAAGACCAATATGTAATCGTAAGTTATCATGATTAATACTGCGACCCGTTTCTCCAAAAGTAAAAACTACAAATAGACAAAAGTAAATATTTAAAATGTCTGTTGTCACGGAGAGAAACACTTCTTGTGATTGATATATTACATGAAATGGCATTTCCTAATTTGTTGGGCAAACATTACCAAGGATATATATTTTATTCCATCTTTTGAAGTAAGACACGTTTACTTAAGTGGTTAACATGGGGAATAATAAAATACGGACAAATGAAGGTACAAAACTCCGATGACCTTTTAGCAATTTCTAAATGTTACTACGTGCATTTATATACATTTACTTAAATGTTTCAAGTCCTCGATTAATTAAACATAACTATGTAGTCAATGAAATATTTAAAAAAGAGAATAACTTCATATTTTTGTTTGTTGATTCTGTTTTTGAAGAAGATTTTGATTCTTAAAGCTGACCAACGTCAATCCTGTCGTCTACAAGATACACAATACTTCAGAAGCATGAGAACCACATATCTCGGTAATAATTTTTTGTGACATAATTTCTTTCTTATCACTTAAAATTCTATGTAGCGGGCTTTTAATTTTCGTGGTGATTATCTGTCCGTGAATAAGCGGTTGCTGTTTTTGTTGCATGACTCACCGCCCAACCATGGTTCCTATCCAGAAACTGTCAACTTTCTCATTAAAGAGACATGGTCGGTATCAGGACTTGAACCTATGATCCTCAATCAATGAGAGGTAACATTTCAAGCCGATGCATCGAACCATTTGACAACGCTGGGGGATTTAATGGTTTTTGCAGATATTTCTATAATTGTGTATATATCATGATTTTTTGTCCTTGCTTATTCATAATTCCGCTTAATTATATGTTAGCTCTACAACTGGACCGTTCTCATCTAATTAAACGCTAAATTATACTAAGGCTCTACAACTGGACCGTTCTCCGCTAACTTAACCATAAATCATATTTAACCTCTAAACCTAAACCGTTCTCCGCTAATCTAATGCTAAATTATATTTAAGCTCTAAAAGTAAACCGTTTACCGCTAATCTAATGCTAAATTATATCTAAGCTCTAAAAGTGGACCATTCTCCGCTAATTGAAGTATAGTAGTTTAAATGTACGAAGTGTCAAAGTGTTGTATAGTAGTCATACGCAGACAGAATAACAAACTTTTGAAAAGGTTCCTTGTATGTCAATGTCTAAGTTCTGTCGAATTTTAGAAATACTTACCTGTAAAAATATAATGCAAGAGATACGTGCTCAATTCTATTGTCATGTTGAAACGCGAACATTACAAAGCAGATATTGGTGATGCACAATCACATGAAATAATGTTAGACTTTTCTTTAAGTCAGCTAATTAACTTATACAATCATTCGAAAGGCTGTTTGTTTTGTAAGTTGATTGAAATTATAGATATCCAACGTGAGAGAATTACAGCTCATGATGTTATCACGGTGGCAATAAGGTGAGTAAAAGAAATACTGAACGATCTCGCTAGTGGAAACTCATACCCAAAAACTGTTTGCCATTACAACTATTAGACACTATCGATACATATGTACGCACCAGTAATCTTTTCCGTACAAAATATAGACACGATATTTATAATTTGAAGCTTTTTCAGCAATGTCACAGAAAACATCAGAAAACTGTTTTTATATGAAGCTATACTTATCTCCCTTATACTACATTCGCTAAAACAGCTATTTAGTGTTACACATTTAACTTAAAAGGCTCGTTAAGGTGCAATTTATCCATGTTTATCAACTGAAATTCCTTAAGCGGTTTAAACAATTAAAGGGCAGTTTCTTTCGATAAAAGGGTGGTTGATATACCGCTTTTAACTTTTAAATAAAAATAAGTAAGAGTAAAGAAACAACAAAATCACCTACGTAGGTTGTTATATGCTATTAGATATGTATTCATATGTTTACAAATGTCAATTGTCATATATGAAACATGTATTTGACCAAATCAATCAAATTGTCAGTCAGTCAAATTGCTGAACTGCTATCTATTCACATCCTCACTTTTCTGACATCACTGTATTTCATAGAAAAACAACCATTAGTCCCAGGAGGTTTTTGAATATACAAATAAAGTAAAATAAATTTACGGACATGATAATGATACGAACCAGGTTTTATTCATTCTAAAACAGTGTTGAAACGTGTCTTATTTTCGTACTCAAGCCGGTTCGTCATGATAATAGTTGTCAGAAAGCCTTACTTATTTTCTTGCAATATCATTGAAAAAAATTCTGCGCTATCTTTCTTACATGTACTCATCTATTCAAAAAGCAAATTTATGAATGTTTTTGGAACAAAAAAGGTCATTTCCGTCGGTAAGATATCTTTCTTAGTAAAATGAGAGCAACTTATATTTTTGTGGTCCTGGATCTTTAATTGGGTCGATACGACTCTCTCTTGATTTGTGAACTGTTACGAAGCAAATTCCGTTGACTTTTGTTTTTATCAAAAAAAAAAGCTGAAGGTTCAAATGTGGTTCGTCTTGGTTTGACGACAATTCTAGCAGCACTACAGACTGTTCCGATGCAATACGTGTATATAGGATTTTCTGCTTTTATTCTTGTAACAGTCACTTAAATTTTCACGTATACACGCATCCATCCTTTAATTTTACAGTTTGTCTTCAATTCTCTAGAATCGTCTGTTTGGCACAGACTCATCGATTTAATTAAGCAAATTTTCTTGCCACTTTTGTCTAACTCGGCGGTGTCTCTGTTTTTGGTGTCATGATGAGCACACCCATGTGATATATTTTGTCTGCAAAGAAACAGCACCTTTGTCCTAAAATAGAAAAGACCGATAGAAATTTGTTTCCACAAGTAATACTGTTTGACGTATAATGGTTCAACCAAGGCAGTGGTTTTAATACCCTGGGAAATTATAAATCCACAAAAGAATAACGATGTGGTGTATGTTTGATGTTCATACCAAATATTCTGTTTTATTGCTCATTTAATGCCAGCATTTATATCGCAATGGAGTGTCATTTTAATCGTGTCTCTTAAGTAAATGTAGAAATGACTGACCCTAAGCATAATATTAAATATCTTGTGCCTCTATATTAGTAAGTTTCCATATTCGAAATGCAATTTTTTTTTGCATCAGATGTAGACTATTTTCGTGTTTCTGTATTGTAACGATCTTTTTCTTTATGTTGGCGAAGTCGATTAGATGTTTCATTTGGTGGCTCTGCTGCCATATTTTATTTCTATTTACTGATTAGTCTCCATGTTCGTCGAATTGCATGAGTCTATTTTGTGGTTTCAAACGTGCCTGATGTATTGTCTTTGTTGTTTTATAATCCTGTATTTCATTTAACAAAACTCATTTGGTGCAATCTATTCTAGTACAAGAAACTAAATAAGACATTTATCGATAGACATTTACATGAATCCTCTACTCTCCTGTCTTATTTTGTTTTAACACCAAGCTGCCAATATAACGCTTGTTAACAATTAAAGTTCGAATATAATTATGTTAGTTTGTACATGTGTGCATTTAAGATGGTTTAAGCTGTAGTGTAATAACCATTTCATCAATTGCCATATATTGCAATCCATATTGAAAATGGCAATTTTGATAGTCAATTTACAATATAAAAGACTTCTTTCGTATCTTATAACGATAGAAGGTTTTTGCATTTTCAGCATTAAAGGTCCACTACTAAGCGAAAATTAAGCGACAGTTATTTCAATGGCAAGTACATAACCTTATGCAAGATACTAAATAATGAAGATTGTCAGGTTAAAATCTACAGAAAGTGTTTGGAACACGAAGAAAAGTATGTTGAAATCTCAATGATTTGACCACCCAGGTCTTTTTAACTTTGTTCATAATGCATAGAAAAATAATTGTACATGTACTGTGGTTTATTTAGAATTTCTACATACCAACTTTCATTTTTTATTAAAAATAACTTATTTCTGTGTTTTTTAAAGTATATTTGAATTTTCGCTTTCGTTAGTATTGGACCTTTAATGGAAAGAAGTAATAGAAATGCTGTCGTAGAAATTTGTATTTGTCATATATATATATTAAGGATAGCACTGTTTATCTATACTGGCAAACTCGGAAGTTAATGACAGAATCCATTCATAAGCTCCAGACCTTTTAAATATGTACAAAAATGTGTTGACAAACTAGGAAACAATTTAAAACCAGTTCGTTTCTTGTCAAATTTCATGAGTGCCACTCTGTTTTGTAATTATGTTGTAATTATGCATACATCCGTCTGCTCCAACGTC
>JAFMSR010002815.1:0-20040 GCA_022818135.1 Saxidomus purpurata | reverse complement strand
GCAAGAAACTGATATTCTAGCTCTTTGGAATTGAAGTTTTAGTGAAAATGGTCAATGATAAAGCTTAACGAAGGAAATAAAGTTATACTAAAATTATAAGTAATGTCGAAGCCTGGGGCTAATATAAAAAGTAAAAAGGGCGCTGATGTGCTACAGGCGTACAGTTATCTTCATATATGAAACAAAAATTGAGCATTCTGCGCAAGAATGACATTCAGTGTTCAACATTAATTCAGATTATGAAAAGCTGACAAAAATGTCCAATAAATTATTTCTGCAGTTAGAACTAATTACATGTATTAAAATACCTAATGCCATTTAACAGAAGAAGCAAGTCATAAAAATAGAATTATTTATTATTGTCCTCAACAAACACGGATAGTACATGTAAAAAGAAATGAAAAAAAAACATGGTGTCTGAATACACAAAAATGATTTAAAGACTCTGCGTTTAAGTAGAAATAAATGTATCTTAACATTAATTTCCCTGTGGCTAGCATATTACGACTCTTTCGCTGGCACGTGAAGGTATTATTTGGTGTAAGCTTTTTTAAGACCATTATTTCATACTTTTTAAAATAATCCAGGAGTAGAGTGTCTGACTCATAACCCGAAAGTTATGGGTGCGAATTCCGGGAGCGGAATTAGACATCGACCACAGCAATCCCTTCTTTAGGTACGGAAACTGGTTAGAAATCCTAGAAGAATTCACGGAGCGTAGTAAATATCAGTTGCAAGAACTTGTTCTACATTCAATGTAAAATTTACTAGTTAACTAAACTAATCTCTTTATTTAAAAATGTCTTGCAATAAAATCTAATATTAAGTGTCCATAAGTGTTCATTTTGTAAAGGGGCGGGGACATTCAGGAGGATTTATTTCAGACCACTGGAATAGGTTCAGATGGGAAATCATATGATCGATTTATCAAATATCTGTAGATACAATTTTGGATTCAAACTGTTCCGTAAGATTCCATGTGTTATTTTGAAATGCATTGTATATTTAAAAAGTGATTTAAAGTGCACCGAATGACGCAATCAAAGTATGTTAGTGAAAATATAAAACATTATGATATTGATTATTTCTTTAGATAATCTGGATCGAACTTGACATGTTGCATTCTCTGCTATGGTAAAGTATTCGACTGGATGCCATGTATGTCCATAACGAATATATCTTGTTGGTGTTTCGGTGTATAAGAATAAGACATTCTACCTAGTACTCAACTTTCTTTTTTAAAAGTATTTCTTGTTTCAGATAAGGAGCGCGTGTCATATTTATTATGCGATACCGGATAATAGTGATGCTTTTTATAACTGCCAATGCCTTGTTGAGACATTTGAAATTATCAAAGTTCCATATGAAAAATTGCATGAGGATCCCGATGAAAGGTAACAAGACTATGCTTGATTGTAAACATACCGTTTGTGTCTTTTTACATTATTTAATATACTGAAGAATCTTCAAAAGAAACATAAATATGTTTAAATCGTATGTACGGCAACGGAATATAATTCAAGGCAGATCTATAACAAACTAAAGCAAGAAAAATCTTCCGATGTAAAAAGTATATTATCTGATGTAATGCAACTGTCAGCCGAAGTAAATTGATTAAGTCTTCGAGATACCATGATGGAAATAGCGCCCAAAACAAAGCACAGAGGTATAAAGGATATAGAAAAGCTGCATTAATGGTGCAATTTTACACCTTTTTATATTTACAGAGATTTGGAAGTGGAATCGATAGAAAAATCGAAATACAAATATCTCAAAAATGAATCAACATATTGCAATGGCTCGAAAACTACAACAAACTTTGACATAAAAAGCGAGTACTATAAGTTATCAAGTGATGGTGTCTTTTATTTCGACGATCGAGTAATTAAGGGGGTTTTACCGATAGAAATTAAACCGGAAATCAAATGCATATATGGTAAGAATTGTCAGTTATTATACTGTAAAGTACTATAATTCACAGCAATGTGTTATTTACAAATATACTATTTATTTTGGGTGGTATTTGTTATTTGGATTCAAATGAATAAAGGTTGCTTTGCTGTATTTCTTTTTCTATTGAGTCAATTTAGTCATTTTTGATTATATATTGCAAAAAAAACAAAAAAACAAAAAAACATTTATAACAAATACCTTTCATTAGTTGTAAAGTTTAACACACAGGCTGGGAATATATCATTTAACTTTCAGTAGGTATAATAATGCACGATGTGCCTGTACAGTTACTGTAATAAATACGTTGTATACAGTACAATACGTACTACAAAAATGGAAACATACAGCGCGGGGCATTAGGAGGCCAATGATGTACAAAATAAGAGAAGGGTGCGTTCAATGTTACTTAAAGCCACACTTTTCCTCAGAAATGGCAATATTTTAATGATAGAACGGCCACGCAAACTTGTTAGACTGGAAGGTTAACTTAATGATACAGAAAGGGCATATATCTAATGTACTTGGACCTTTGCATCTTAGGGAAAAAGCAGCCGCTAAGTTTTGCAAACATATGAAAATACTGCCAGTGTTTACATATTTCACTGGCGGGCATTTCTGCTGACAGTTCGAAAAACATCGGAAGTTCGCATATACGAGGGGCGATCAAGAATTCATCGGACTGTTGCTACATTTATCTAACTATTGAAAACCTAAATATGATTTTTCGTACACACTGCAATCAATATTTTCCAGTAAAAACTGAAAGCAATGTTTTTGTATGTATCTTGAATAATGTATATATAAAAAAAACGAAATGTTGATGGATGGTCAAGTAAAGATTGTGATTTTATCGCGCTACTACAAGCTATGTCATTGTAATAAAAACAGTTCGGTTAATTTTAGATCACACCCGAATACGAATAATCTCATTCGGAAAACTGGTGATTTGAAGATATATTCGTAATATACATAACACGGCTTTTGTAAACATTATACGGCTATTGGGTCAATCTTTTATGCAAGATATTTTCGGCTCTATGACTTTTAATTTGTGTTTTAATCAACCATCGTGATAATTGATCCCAGTACAGTATATGTAACTAAAGTAATATAGATTTTGTTTTTCTAAAAGAAGAAAACAACCGTTTCTGAAAAAAGTGTGGCTTTAATACCGATGAAAATAAGGAAAGTAAAAGAATGATCAAATTATTACATGACACTTTACTCTGTACATTCATTAATATTAGTATGTGATTTTCTAGATAATTCACCGCTAAGTTTGCAACATTATAGATACTGATTTGTTTAATTTTTCATACATTTAGCAACGATAATCTGTTTGTCTCCCTCATAGTTAAAGTGACATTATGCGCATCTTACTGCACATAGTGTATTTTGGTGACAGTTTTATAAAAGCAATTGCGGTTGATGTGCATTTAAATGTGTTAAAAAATGATAATGCCGCATTAGTATTTGAAGTTGGTGCTTTAGAAATAAAAAAAAATGGACTAATAAAATAATAATTCCTCTCTTGACAGTGATCTACCTTGTGTTAGTAGTGTTGTTGCCGATAGATATTTCGGCAGTGGAAGGGAAGCAACTCCAGCATGCAGTTGTTTATTTCTTAAATTGACTCTCCCAGTCAAAATAGGAAAAGTAATATTTGGAAAGTTACTATTTCGCACTGGTAGAAGGCAGAATTTGTTTTATTGGGTTAAAAGCTATTATTTCCTCTACCCTTTGTACACACACATATTTCAGCTGGATTTTTTACTTGAAAAAATGTGCATAATTCCACTTTAAGACTGTGTCATAATTTTCTTTTTTTGTTCCAACAGCAAGAAATTAATATTTTATTAAATATATTTGAGCGACTTCAAACAATTCTACGTTTGATGTTTGCCTAAACAGAATCGACATTGCATTCAATAAACGGGTTATATATATATATATATAATACTCTATGGCTTTAAGTTATGCTCTTCAAAACACGGAGCATAGGAAATGTCTCTCTCTACCGTGTCTCACATCTTATCCCGTTTTTACAATTTAGTAATGGATAATTACTCCTTGTCCAATAACCAAATATGTCAAGCAGATGCAAACAAGTGATCCTTTTTATCCTGCCTATTATCAGTTGATGCCGGTCATTTTATTACTTAATGATTTTTAAGAGTAAAATAATCAACATATATGCCAATATACCAATACCAATATCTTTATTGCATAAAACATTATTACAATGTTTATAGCATACAGTGCATATACTGAGACAAGACATAGAAAAAAAGGAACACTATTTCTGAAGAGGTCAAAGGGAAATACAGAAATAGTAGGTTAAATGAGAATCATTTGTACTTTACGTCATGTAGACATTCCAAAAAGAATAAATCTAAAAATCAAAGTTTTAAGAGATTCTTTCCTTATTTGCAAAATAAATATATTTTGAAACATTACTTATTACTGTTTTTTAATGGAATTCAACAATAGTTTGAACTTGTTTATAGTTGTCCAGTTACACAAATATTTTTTAAAGTATTTTTTTCTAAGTTTTCTAAATTTTGGACATACTTATAAAATATGATACTCCGTTTCGATTTGATTGAAACTGCACGATTTACAAGGACGTTGTTCTCGCGGTACATTATTATACCTTCCAGTTTCTATAAAAAGTTGATGAGAAGATACTCTAAATCTAGCCATAGAGATCATGAATTTTCTTTCGTGTACGCAATCTAAATATTTTTCGCGTTCTAAATTATGTTTTATGAGACTATAACTTTGTAATCTTGAGGAATTATTTATCTCCGCAAAACAGGACTGATAGTAGTTATCGTAAATTCTTTGTTTTATATGTGCAAGCGTACATGTATCCAGAGTCTGTTCTTGCCAGACATATCCAGATCCGTGCTCTTCTAGTATTTACAACTGAAGCCCAGTTTTTACTCTTATAAGTTAAATGATTGTCTGCATCATTTTTTAAAGATGTATATATTTTGAAAGTTAATGATGAGTCATCTTGAGGCAATAGTTTTCGCCAGTAATTTAATATTGTTACTTTCGAATGATCCTTAGAGGCACTCTGCCCATTTCTCCGTAAAGGGCGGAAATATTTGTAGATTTCTTCACGCCCAGTAAACGCCTTAAGAATTTCAAATGAATTTTTTCAATATCATTTGCATTATGCGTTCCCCATATTTCGGAGCAAAAGTTCAACACTGATCCAACTAGTGAATGAAATAACTTGACCTTTCTAGAAACCGGAGTTCAATTTGTTGAAAAATAAAGAACAAACTATGTAAAGATACGGAAGCATGCTGGGCTATGACTTTTTGTGTTCGAGACCAGTTTCCATTTTTAAAAAGATTAATGCCTGGGTACTTGAAAGAATTTACCAATTCTATTTTTTGTCCGTAGATATACAAGTCAGCTGAAGTATTTCGGCCTTTTCCAAAGATCATGGCTTTTGTTTTATTAACATTTATTTTCATACCCCAAGTTTCGCAGTAATTTTCTACGTCGGTGAGCATAGACTGTAACGATTCTGGTGAAAGAGCAAATAAAACCATGTCGTCTGCATATAATATCAGAAAAAGCCTCAAATTGTCAAGAGTTAAAATATCTTCGATTTCAGAGTTAATATTTTGAATAATATCGTTTACGAAAAACATGAAAAGCAATGGGGAACTCGGGTCACCTTGTTTCAAACCAATGTCGGAGTTGAAATATTCCGAAAGATTCGATTTATATCGTACACATGATTTAACTGTGTTATACATGGACCGTAATGCTTTAACAAATCTACTACTGACATTTTCGTTTAGTAATTTTTGCCACAAATGCTGCCTATCAATTTTATCAAAACATTGCTCATAATCTATGAAGATACAATAAAGCTTTTGTTTTGCATTAAGTAATTTTGATACGATTGCATTTAAGATAAAAATACAGTCCGTAATGGACCTCCCTTTTTGAAAACCAAATTGATTTTTTGAAAGTTTGTCATACTTGTTAGCCCATTTCGTCATACGGTTTAATAGAATCTGTGAATATACTTTCGCTAGAATATTTATTAGTGTAAAACCACGATAATTATTAGCTAAATTTATATCACCCTTTTTGAAGATCGGTGTTATAATTCCATTTCCCCATGCGGTCGGATATTCATTATTACTAAATATTCTATTATAGAGCTTGTTTAAGAAAGGTGACAATATGTCATACGCGTTCTTAAATAATTCAGCCGAGAGATTATCAATACCCGGGCTTTTATTGTTATTCTGCGCGAAAACTGCATCGCGAATTTCGGATTCAGAAATTTGTTTGTCTAGATCCGTGTTGCTTAAGTTTGAATTTCCATTTATTGGCTGCTCGCCATCGGTGTTTGATGAGTCACCAAACATTTCTCTGAAATGGTTAAGCAAATCATCAATTGCTAGAGAATTTGAAGTATCCGCTTTCTTTTTGTACGTTTTTTTTTATATTCTGCCAAAATTTACGTGGCTGTGATGTCGCTAGATTACTTATCCTACGGCCCTCTTGTACCTTATATCTATATCTAGCTTTCTTTTTAACTTTATTGTACAAAGTTCGGGAACGCATAAACTTTTTGCGGTTGTCGTCACTTTTGTTACGATTATATTCATTTCTATGTTTTTTAAATGCTTGTTTCGCCGTGAAACAACTTTCATCGAACCATTGTTTGTTCGTTTTTGTACGGTTGTTCTGCATAGCGTTCGTGTTGCGCGTATTTTCGAAACCATTTTTAGTACTTGTAAACAAAAATATAGTAAATTCCTCGACAACAGTATCAATCGGTTGAGTGCTCAATGCTGTTAATAGTCTATTTAATGTATCCTCATTATTTATCAAAGTGCTTCGGAACAGGGGTACTTTATCGTTATCCCAGTATATTTTATTTGAATGGGTGCTACCGTTTGTAGTTGTTTGACTATTTTCGCTGGGTACTGTACCGCAATACGAATCATGTAGTTTATACTCAAAAGATAAACAAGCGTGGTCTGAAAATTCATTAAATTCGCGAACAGTAAAATTTATAACATGCTCAAAATCAGACTGTTTTAAAAGTAGATAGTCTACTGTACTGGTACCCCTGTGCGAGCAGTAAGTGAATTCACCTATACCTGAGTCACGTCCAAGCCTGCCATTTGCTGTCAATAAATTTGTGGTTTGACAGGTTTCTAGTAAGCGCCGCCCCCATTGATCAACAATGCGATCATTACTCATGCGATATGGTACACACGTATAAGAAATGAATGATCTCTGTCTAAGTATCTATCAAAAATCAAAAAATCTACATTATCTGCCGTTCTTCTATTAAAATCACCTGAAATGAAGATTTTGCCTAACGACTCGTACTTTAAAATTCCCTCTTCCAGCTCGTCGAAAAAATCAAAATTCATATTCTGCAATACATTTGAACTATGTGAAGGAATATAAACATGACATAAATATAAGTCTGAATCAAACTAAAAAAGTTCTCCTGAGATTTTTAACCATAAAATACCGTAATTATTTTTGTCTACAACAGTGATGAATTGTTTCCATTTAGACTTGTAATACACGGATATCCCGCCACTAGAACGTCCCCTTGTATTTGCTTTAGTTTTAGTTCCATATATATGATTTGAGGTGTAACCGTGAATTTCTAAATTTAGTGTTTCATTTTTATAAATCCAAGTTTCATTCAACAATAATAAATCAAAATGTTCGAGATATTGAATGAAATCAGTGTCACCTAACTTTCTTTTTAATCCATTCACATTCCAGGAAGCAACCTTAAAGTTCTCCTCTTCCTGACGTCCCTACTGGTGTTCCATAGGTGTTGATGGCAGGTATTCTTTCCCATCAATGAACAGTTTTTTTACCGATGAATTTTACCGCTTTTTTCGCATCCTTTGCATCCTTCATTGCCCCGTACAATGGCTTCCGAGCATCTCTTATAGCCCTCGGAATCTGTGCTCCTATCCCATAACCCTTTATTTTCAATACCTCCGCTTCATCAAAAGATGTTGTTCGTACCATTTCTCTTTCTTTATAGTAGTGGAATTTCGCTACTATGGGCCGTGTTTTATGTAGTGTCCGCACTCCGACTCTATGTACGCGATCAAACATCATGCCATCTGGAATGCCTAAATCATTATTTATCAATGTTTTTACCAGAGCTTTACAGTCTTCCGTATCTCCCTTCGTTGGTTCCGCAATGCCGTAAAACATAAGGTTATCCCTCATGTCTCTGTACTCTAGGTCAAGCAACTTTTCGCTTATGGCCTCTTTTTGCGCGAAGACTTGTTTAGCATTTTTTTCTCAAGATTTTTTAAGACATTTTATCTCTTCTCTCGCAGTTGTGAGTTCCTTCCGTTGCCGGTCTACCTCCGTCGATGTAAAGTCGCAAGAATTCTCTTTTTCGGTAACCCTTAGTTCCAGCTTTTTCATGTTTGTTTCAAGGTCTGAAACTTTAACATTTATAGAATTTACTGTTTTTTTCAATCTTATCCACCGTTTTCATTTTTTCTTTAATGTGTTTCATATCATCCAGTAATTCATTCGCCCACGGAGGAGGTTGCGAAGATAACCCTATACTAAAAGGAGATCCGGGTGAGGGGCCTTGTACATAGCCCGATTGTCCAATGGGGGTCATTCCGTATGCCGGTTGCGGAAAAGGTGAAAAAGACATATCACCATATATAATTTTTTTTATTATGTTTGCTAGAAAATGTAACGCCACTTACAGTTTTCGTATTATCCTCGTTTATCACTTTAGTTCGTTTTGTATAGCTCGAGTCAGTTTGAGCACTACACAATAATCCTTCACTATTTATAAATCCCGTGCTTTCCGTGGACAATGGCGATTTAACTTTTCTCTTTTTCTTTTTCTTATTACCAGAGTCCGGTTTTGTATTTCTCTCTTGGTTAATCATTAGCTATTAATACTAGCAATTGTTTTACACCACTCTGTTGTTTAATCTTGAAGTATTCACAGATATATCCGTATTAATATTGAAGAAAATGTCCGAGCAAATTTTCCATGCCCGCTCAGTATGAGTGACCTTGACATTTTATATATTTATATATGCACATGTAGTACCTGATGTAAATAATTTAAGCGTATCACATGCTTCTTAAAGGTTTTATTACCCTTCATCTGACCTCACAGAATTACAGCAAAAATATTGGTTAATACAAAATTAGTGCTTTGAAAACTTGTTAAATCCAGACTTGTTCTGAATAATTGTTCTTTGACAAAACAGAAAAACGCGTCAAGGAATAAGTGAATCATCAAATTTTGACTTAAATAGTAGAAAATAAACATTTCGCTGTTTTACAGATTAACATATGTAAGTTTAATTAAGTACATCAATATTTATTTTTCTGAAAGTATTTATCAGAGCTTTTAAGCTTTTATTAAAGTGACATTATGTGCATTTTTCTCAAGTTAACATCCAGCTGAAATAGGAGTGTGTAAAAAAGGGTAGAAGAAATAATAGCTTTTAACCCAATACACCAAACTCTTCCTGCTTCCAGTACGAAATAATAAATTAACAAATATTACTTTTCCTAATCTGACTGGGGTAGACTTTTTGGAAAAAAAAAACACTTGCAAGCAAGAGTTGCGTTCCTTCCACTGCCAAAATCTATACCAACAACTACAGCAACAAAAGGGAGATCACTCTGAAGAAAGGAACTACTATTTATTAGTCAACGTTTTTAATTCTAAAGCACCAAATTCAAATACAAAATGTACTAATGCAGCATCATCATTAATTCAACACATTTAAATGCACAGCAACCAAAAATTGCTTTTATAAAACTGTCACCAAAAATACACTATGTGCAGTAAGATGCACATAATGCCACTTTAATCAAGATCACTTTAAAGGAAAAAGCTCATCAACGTTTTATGTATCGCGCTTTGTCTGCAACATAGTTGTTATGGTCACGACTGCATTACAATTTCAAGCAAACTGTGTTTACTTTTACCTTTGGAAGATAATGCAACAAGCGTTGAGAGTGACTGTAAACTGTGTATATTTGACGTTGATGTACCTGGTCTCATATCCAAATGTGGAAGTAGTTTTATAGAAAACTGTGGTATGTTAATTTCTTACATTAATCTATTTCATAATTAAGTCAAATAATTAATTTAAATGTTACAGAATAAACGTTTTAGTGTATTTTTGGTTTCAACACAATCAGAAAACAAGTTTGCTGCTTAAATAGGCATCCAATGGGTTATGCTGAATTGGACATGCACGAACATAACAAGACGGCCAAAAACGTGTTAAGAATGCAAACCATGGATTTGGATCCCATGTGAAAAGTTGAGGCTGATAGAATAATTCATTCTTATACATACTGATGATGAAGGCTGAACTTACTGTACAGGACTATTAAAATCGGGTTGATCGGGCTCTTGGCTGAGATCATTAAGCAAAAAGACAACGTTTCCACCTTCTATTTTTACATATATCTTAATCAAATTATTTTTATTAAACATTTCTACCACGTAACCTTATTTTAGATATGGGAAAGTCCAACATTTCCATTTTTACACAATCACAGCATCATGAATGGGAAAGAATACATCTCATATAATGTATAGATGGGGTTTGTTATCACAATGCTTGAAAAGGCACTTCCTATATCTAGCATATTATATTCTCGAAACATAGATTATGTGTTCAATAAACGTAAAATGATAAATAAATACAATTTCTAAGAAAAACCTGTGTCGAAAAATGCCTCATTTTACCACAATCAATCAATATAGAGGCTTTCTGTAATAAATCGCATGCACCCATTAATTGTACAACAGCAACTATATAAAGATTATTGAATGATTTACGGTACTGCAGTAGATTTTAAACAGCTGGTTTTATCGAAAATGACTGGAAATGCATAGCTGAAACTTTTAGGTTAAGTTATAACACTTCGAAAGATTCTATTATTTATGCTTTGAAGGTTATCAAAGTTGACTTCAGTTATAGGATATGTACCTTTAAAAGCAGTATAATAATAACGCCATTAATTTACATAAATTATCTGTTTTATTTTACCATTACGTATTAACAGTAATCTTCCTTGCAGGAAGTTAATATATGACGTTGACGTCATCGAAACAACGTTATTCACTACAATTGTGCCTGATGAGTTGTATGAAACGCGTAGCACAGTTAATTTTATTCTTTATTTTAAAGCCCTATAAAGACATTTTTTTGAAATTCATTGTATATATGACATACACATATATATGAAAAATGTAAAACGATATGCCGGAATAAAATAATAAAAATATAAATAAATGACACTATATGAATGAAAGTGATTAACACCCTACCCCACAACATTACAAATCACCGTATTTGATGTACATATTTTCCTAAGTACATGTAATACTATAACATAAATTACTGAATGGTTCGGTAAGTTATTAAATGGTTTTTTCCAGTTTTTAAGATATTGATTTGACAATAATTCTAGCAAAAAATAGTATTGTGTTTATGGGTTATGGATGTTTCATTAGCCAATCTGGTGGTGCTAAAGGGTGTCCGAACTACACTGAACATACAGTAACAATGACATCATTTAATGAAGAATAATTAAGCATAGATTTGATTCAAAATCACCAATACCTATCTTTCATATCATTAACATTTTATATGTACATGTATTATTTCGTTAGGTATTTCAAATTATGTAAGAATTTCTTTTTATCAAGGTTAAACTTTTTTTCAAATAATTTTAGGTTTACTAATATTTATCTAGCAGCAAAATAATAAGCATCGTATATTTACGTAGTGACTGTACCCAGAACGATTGTAAACGTAAGGAGCAACGTGGAACAGATTACTTACAGTTATTGTTGAAATGCCGCTTGAAATATAAATTATCTTTTTTTATAAAATATAAAGTAGAAACGCAACTTTTGTTTCTCTAATCTAACAAATCTATATGTTTATCAGCAATGATTACAGTATAAAACGTCTTTAAAAATAATAAAAACTTAACGTTTAAGAACGGCTTTACTTTGAATCTAACTGGTGTTTTGCATTATAGAGATAACAACCCTATTATCATTCTTATAATAATTATGTGATAAGGAAATTTTCTTCATTATTCCTTATTTGTTATCAAGAGGAGAAACTATTGTTTATACTGTATTACCAGATGTTAGTGACAAAAAGACCACATAACTCCTCGTTTGGATTTTACTTGAACCAAAATGGTTTTAAAAGCGACATTATTCATACTCTTTATATCCACTTTTCAGTAATTATAATTAAATACGCAAGAAGAAAGAGCGAAAAGCATTAAGGTAACTTGTCCAAAACAAACTGGCCACCAGTGAAAAAAATGATGTTATTACTAAAATGTAGTCTGGTGGTATTTTGACATAACACCCAATCAAATTACTGTGATATAATCTTTATAACCTGTTTAGTGTGTTTTGTTGCAAAATGTTCTTTCGATCGGTTTATGTACAACGGTCACTTTTGCAGGTACATGTTTGTAATTGCATGTTAGATTTGGAATGTTCACGGGCCGTCAATGGTACTTATTCGTTTGGGTAATTTACTTCCAGAACGTTTAAAAATCATATTTTATAGAGAAATAGTTCCTCATCATCAAAATGAGGTGTTTTTTCTTGTTCAAGGACACTTTAAGCATAACTTCAACTTAATCTGAGTTTAAATTAACGTTTTCTTTACTATATCTGAAAAATCTGAACCCACACGAACGAATATCACAGAAGAGGGCTTGGTTTGAATTTAATAATATGGAAAATTGTAAAAACTCTACTGTCAAGTTTCATAATTAAATGAATTAAAGGAATGTATATCATTTTGTTTTGGCATAACAATTTTCCCAAGCGTATAGTCCTTTAATTATAACTATATAAAGTATTATGTCTAAGCATGAAACATCTAAAGATATCATTGTGGTCACCGTCGGTCAGTCAGACATTTCTTCTTTCACTCACTCATTTGCAAGTAACATACCCACTTGCTAACATGATTCACAATAAATCAGCACTTTCTGAATACATAAATAGAGCATTTCAAATTTTAAAATGTGTTTATTTAGCCTTTCTTAATGTTTTGATATACATTACAGCCGATTTTTCGTGTCCAGAAAATACAGTGAAGTGTCCGGGTAGTTATTGTATTCCAATCAACTTAGTATGCAATGATGTCATGGACTGTCCCGCAGGGCACGACGAGCTTGAGTGTAGTGAGTATGACATAATTTCCATGAATTTTTTTATTTACCAGATATGTTAAAGGCCAAAGCAGAATTAGGTCTTATAATATTTTTACACTGTCGGTCATTTTACCGTTTGAAGCACTGAAATTTCCCGTTGGGAGAAAACGTACGCTTTCCTATATCTTTATACACTGTATTATGCAATACAAACATAGCATTTAGCATGAAAGCATACCTAACGGTGATAATATCGATTAAGCTGACGTTAACATGTGACATTGTGCGTTGAAATATGAGGGAACTACAAATAATTTAATTATCTAACACTGAATGTAATTTTCATTTTCAATAGAAAGTGAAAAGTGTCACTAAAAAGACGTGTTAAGGAATACAGAAAGTACGCTATGTAATTGAAATATTATTTTGATAGTAAATATTGAGAGATGATAACACATACATTTACACTATACACATGAACTCATTTTTATCAACTGTTTGAATCAAACCGGCGATTCATAGAGCATGTCTGTTAGAGGCTGTCTGTTTGAGGTTGTCAAACACGGCGTTGATTTAAGCAATCAAAGATGTTAACAATAGTGATAGCTTGGTAACCATGTTGGAGATTTTGACAAACTTCGTACAGTCATGGGACAATATATTGTGCATCACCAGAATAGCTTAATAATTATGTCCAAATTCAGCACCATGTGGATTATTTGTGTGTAAATAGATCAAACGACATAAATTAGTTTTCTGAGTGCAGCGTCAGCCAATTTCGTTCACGCTCTCCGCCTAGCTGTTACATGTTTGCTGTTTTAAATGTAACTTGAATATTTGTTGGTTCAAGCGGAATGTCATTTTCAAGGATGATCAAGTAGTGATTGAGAATTGACCGCTACTACAAGCTATGTCATAGTAAACAAACAGTCCAGTCAAATCCCGATCACCTCTAGTATCTACTTGAAAACGACATTCTATACTCGACATGATACTCACTTTAAGAAAAATCAAACAGTTGTAATGTTAATAACTCTGTTAGTTATTTAATCGTTTTCCAGAGTCGGCCGAGATTAATAAAATTGATGACGCAGATGTGTGGTCACTATCTTAGAATGTTTAAACCTCTCAATGACTAAGGGTCATGACTTCGGGAATTTCCATTTACCTGACCATTTATATAAATAAGTAACATAATTCTACATAAGAAATGAGTCGAGCAACGGTAGTTCTCGATCGATAGTTAAATAAATGGCCCATCCGTAGATTTCTACATAGTTCTCGATCGATAGTTAAATAAATGGCCCATCCGTAGACTTCTACATAGTTCTCTATCGATAGTTAAATAAATGGCCCATCCGTAGAGTTACTGTTGAATCGGACATTAAATTGCTAAATAAAATCACGCAGTTTTCAAACATCACCCTTTCGTCACATACGTTTGATGAACATAATTGAACTTTACGAACGCCTTTTTTCTGCGTACTGCTCACAGCTTTTATTACTCTTTTCCGACTTTACCTAAATTTCTCTGGATACACTCCTCCGCGTCGATGATAATAACTGAATAAAGAGTGTCTTTGACTCTTAGACATTATCGTCAGCTAAGGGATAGTAACCGAGTTTGATTTGTTATCAGCAATCCCAGCTACTGTAGCAAATGACGACAGGAGCTCGTCATATAATTATCAGCTGGCAAGTCAGTTTTGCTAGGATGAAGAGATCAATTACAATGTCGGTTTACTACAAGTGGGTATGCACTTTCTTTTACTTTATGAAATTATATAACTTCTGTATCAATTGAATAATACAAAAGGGACCCTAATCAGTTTGTAACATGATAAGGGGCAAGAAAATAATAACATTTAGACAAAAACTAAGCTGAAGCCGAGGCTTCTTAAATGGGTTATAAGTGAAAATAAATATATTGATATTTTTGTTGTACATGTACCACACTAGATCTTATCGTGACATGGCATGACAAACAAGTTGTATTTTAAAAATAAAAATTAGAAGAGAAAATATATCAATGATAGAATATTAATACAAAATGCCTCGGCGTCTGAAAAAAAAATGAATGTGTAATTTAAATAAACAAAAACCCACTAATGAAAATGTTTCGCTTCTAGTTACTTCAGCTTCTCAAACGAAAAAAGAACTCAAAAATATGTAACTGATACCACAGTGTGCCTGATGCAAGGAATGTAGAAAAACCCAAACTTCAAAAAATATTATTCTACTCAGTAGATACGAGTATGATTAAATATCAACCAGAAAAATGAGAAAGCAAGTCATTTGTCATTTTCGTCTCCTAGAGCATTTATTATGTAATTTTATGTTTGAAAGTTTGGCAAACCACTGATGCATGAGGATGGTCATTTGCTTATACAGAAAATAACAATACAGACTACTGAATAAATTAACGGTTTAATGTTAGTTTGTATGATAGTTGTTAAATTGACCACCAAAAAAGAAAATCAGCTCATTTGCTTACACAATTTTTTTTATGATACATGTAGTTGTTAATTAAAATCTACGGATGGGCCATAAATTCAATGGGCCATTGAATTTAAGAGGAAGTCATTTTGTAATTGTATAACAACTTACCATCGAAACACTGAGTCATGATTGTGACTTACGATAGTTCAATCGAATTAAACCAATATATTCAGTCATGCAAAGATAGTGGTAATGTCCTCTATGTTAGTAGATGTTTTATGTCATGCAAAAGATAGTGGTAATGTCCTCTATCTATGTTAGTAGATGTTTTATGTCATCAATGGTAGTGATTGATTCTTGCTCATGTACTCATATTAGTTATTTCAAGATGTGTTTGACTTGGGGAGACGTATGTGAAATATTATTGATATGCAGTTGTACACCAACATAATAATAATGTCATTTCATATAATGAAACAAGTTTGCATATCAACACAATATAATATTTCACGTCAATCCTTTTGAACATGCTTTATTGTGCTAGTATTCATTATAAACATGCAAATCTAAGTCTCCTGAAGACCTGCTTTATCTCATGAACGTATAATCAACACAATTATGTATCACATTGAGATTAATTTTTAAATTCTACAGATAAGAATAATTACAATTAATATGTCTTTTCTCGTAAATACAGTCAGGCTAAATGGGCTGACATTTAAGTGAATCAAACTTTGACGGTATATTGTTCGCTTACGTTATACCAATAAGAGCTATTTCTGCTTAGCGCGGCTTTGACTGTCTGTTTGATTTTATAATCAAGTAGACTAGTAGCATAACCACTAATTAAAACTGATATGAAAGAATCAGGAAACTAGTTCTTTATATGATTATCTCCCCGCCTTGGCAGAGGGGATGTATTAACGGGCCCGGTCCGTCCGTCCGTCTGTCTGTCACATTTTTGTCCAGAGCAAAACTCCAATAGTACTAAAGGGAATTTATTTATACTTTGCAAACAGACATTGAGGACATTGAGAGGAAGTGCAGTGCCAAAGAACCATAACTCTACCTTGTCTAATTATTATGCATTATTCCCCTTTGTTACATTTTCTTGAATATTCTTGTCGGGTGCATAACTCCAAAAGTACTAAAGGGAATTACTTGAAACTTAATACAGTGATAGAGTACAATGGGGAAAAGTGCAGTAAACCAATATCCATAACTGTATTTTACCTTATTTTTTAATTATCCCCCTTAGTTGCATTTTCTTGATTTATATTGTCCGGAGCATAACTTCAAACGTTTTGAAGGTTATCACATGACACTTTATACAGTTATAGAACACAATGAGTGAAAGTGCAGTACCCAAAAATCTTTACTGTACCTTGCCTATTTTTCAATTATTCCTCTTTATTTCATTGTCTTTTCTTGATCATAAATAGAAAAATACTGAAGGAAATTCTTTCAAATTGCAAATAATGAGAGAAGACACACAAGGAAATACAGTGCCACAGGACAGTAACTCTGTGTTTGTTTTAATTGTTACCCTTTTTTATTATTCTTTGTACATAGCATAATCTTGTCCGTAGCATAATTTAAAAAATACTTAAGGGAAGTACTTGAAACATCATACAGTGATAAAGCATGTTGATTGAAAGTACATGCCCAAGAACCATAACTCTACCTTGCTTAATTATCCCCAGTCAATACTAATATTTTATTAGCGTATAAACTATACCATATCCATTCCTTTCACTTCAAATTTCTTGGTCATAGAAAGAGCACTTGGCGGGGGGATGGCAATGTGTAACATGGCTCTTGTGAATGATGTACATCAAGTTAAACACTAAGGAATAAAGCTTAACATGCAACAATGCAACATGTAAACACTTTGCTTGAATATGAAACTATGTATATACTGTGTTGAATGGAACTCTGACGATGGTTCTATGCATAGATCGATCGTTTTAGATGCCTCGATTTAGTGTGGTCTTCCCTTTATTGTAAATAAATTCCTTATTCGCTTACACGCTTGATACATTCACCAGCCTGTTACTCATTGTTTTGTATTTTAAAACAAAATGGTAAGCGGTTAACGATCTAAAAATAACAAAGCTTAGAAGAATAAGTACAGACACACGCAAATCATGAACCGTTTCACCCTTTCGTTTCCCAACATTTATTCCAAATAGAAGCAAAGTCCTTGGGGCATCTCCGTCATAACTAGTAATTATCGGGTGCTTTTTTACATGTATGCATATTATTATATGGGCTATACATAGAATGAGAGGTGTGATAATCGACTTTATGAATAGGTCAAACTGTTTAGTAGATAATACAATTAGGCCTACCAGTTAACTGTTGTTAATTGCAAACATTCTAATGTGAAACAGTATAATGCATATTCATTCTTACAAATATATGCAATACAGTACACTCGTTTGCGAGTTTTCATGTTTCAGTCTCCAACAGACGGGCCTTTAAGTACATAATGACCACTTTATACCGGATTTCCGCAAGCCAAAGTAAAGGAAGAGTTTCTAATACGACTCTATAGGTTTCAACTAGCCATTTCAACGATTTCCAAAAACTTTCGTATCATCATACGTCACTTGACGCTTAATATATAACTTAGCGAAAGTTAAAGGTGCGATAATTCATGTGTACGCCAGTATTTCAAATTGATGGAACTTGTAAGCAATGCACTGAAATTTAACTGCACTACATGAAGTACGTTTACATTATTTATGCAGTTCTATTACAAATATAGTGGTGCATATATGTCAACATAATTATATTATATACTAATAGTTTGTATTTATAGAATTAATTGTTGTAAAGTTAAAGATGATCTTGTGCACGTACAAAGGTGCAAACTTATCATAAAGACGCTTCCGTATATTTTCACTTCAGCCTGTTCAAATTCCCTCAGAGAAGTTTTTATTCTGACTGAAGATTATTCAACCGAAAGTAACATGGCGGCGAGAAAGCTGGCAAACCAATTCTTCTCTGATGGCAGTGACATTCGTATACTTTATTTTACGACACAAACTCCTCTTCAGGGTATATTCAACTTAGAGCACAGACTTCTTTCATTACGAGAAGAAAGAATAATATCTCGCCAAGAAACCGATCGGAACCCTGATTGTTTTTATAAAGCAATGGCAAGAGATTTACTAGGCAGTATACGCTTTAGTCCAAGCGATTCAGCAAAGGGCATCGTTTTCATCGAAGATACTGCGGAATCATCAAAGGTCGCTGATTTAATTTTTTCAAATCTTTCAAAACCCAGATACCCGATATATCGTGTTTTGAAGGACGTAAAACTTCGCTTCACAACAAATGTACCAAACAAATATAACTTCGTCCAAGATATTCGCATAACATCATGGAGTTCGTTGTTTTCGATAGAATACAGGCGATTTAAGAAATTGTGTGAAGGTAATCCTTAAGCTTTGAAATTATTGTTTACGATAACATCATTTTGTACAAGTCATTGCATATATTTTAAAAATTCACAAAGTTAAAAGTTTTGCTTTTGATAAAAACAGATTATTATGGTAATCAGCAGTTTCTGACACGCAATTGTTGTGTTCTGTCGCTGATATTTGGTTGTGACGTACATGTATCCCGTGAGTGGAACACGTACAAGTAGGAAATTATTATTTACTTTTATTTATTTATTAAATAGTTACTCTACCCTCGTGATTATTAATTCTATTCATTTCGCAACAATATTAAATCAACTTAAAATCCACCACTTCATGGCGGTTATCGTAAGAAAAGAACTCTCATTACATTTATCTTATCAAGTTATGACTCTCGAAATACTTAATCTGATGATTTTTCTCTTGAAAAATCCTATTAAATTCAAATTGCATCCTATTACCTCGTTAGTTACATGTATGTACCCAAATGGATGCGGACTGTTCAGTTGGTCAATCTTACATATAATAAATGTAGCTACCTGTCTAATACTTTGTCTAATATTTAAAGCAATACAACCATGCTTAGGGCTTACACAAAACAATTAGTTTTCTGCAGTTATTCTCTATGGTAGAATTGCATAATTATACATAGTTATTGTAAATACTGTAAATTTGAATAATACATTTGAAGTAAGTAATAAATATGAAGTGATTTTTAAAACATCGAATTTAGCTATAGAAAAAATATCGATAGTAAATTAAACATAATTTTTTTTTTTAAGCAAATGACAACCATTTCGGTAAGGTCAATGTGTACATTCACCACTGTAAAGACTGAAAAAACAATAATGTAGATTGAATATTTCCTTTTCACGAACATAGAAATGTGAATTTGTTTGCAGCTATTACTGAAGTGCCTTGCAAAGGTGCATATAGATGTTCAGCAAGTAAACAGTGCCTTCCGTTGGAAAAAGTGTGTGATGGAATTCCTCAATGT
>JAFMSR010002814.1:0-20002 GCA_022818135.1 Saxidomus purpurata | reverse complement strand
CATTTCACTTTCACATATTGATGCACAACTACCGCTGACATGATGACTTCCTCATAGAATGGCTTCCCTGAATTTTCACTTTCTGATGCACTAGATTTCACACATTTCAACGCGAACTTTTTCATTTCACTTTCACATATTGATGCACAACTACCGCTGACATGATGACTTCCTCATAGAATGGCTTCCCTGAATTTTCACTTTCTGATGCATTAGATTTCACACATTTCAACGCGAACTTTTTCATTTCACTTTCACATATTGATGCACAACTACCGCTGACATGATGACTTCCTCATAGAATGGCTTCCCTGAATTTTCACTTTCAGATGCACTAGATTTCACACATTTCAACGCGAACTTTTTCATTTCACTTTCACATATTGATGCACAACTACCGCTGACATGATGACTTCCTCATAGAATGGCTTCCCTGAATTTTCAGTTTCACTGAACAGCTTTCTGATGAACTAGATTTCACACATTTCAACGCGAACTTTTTCATTTCACTTTCACATATTGATGCACAACTACCTCCGACATGATGACTTCCTCATAGAATGGCTTCCCTGAATTTTCGCCTTTCTTGAACAGCTTTCTGATGCACTTAGATTTCACTTATTGATGCTGAACTAGGTCCGACATGACGACTTCCTCAAAAGCTTCACTTCACTTAAAGTTATCGACGCACAACCAGCTCAGATATGACTTCCTCACAAGTCTGGTTTCACTTCACTTTCACTAACTGACGCACAACCAGCTCGGACATGACTTCCTCACAAGTCTGGTTTCACTTGACTTGAAATTATTAATACAACCAGCTCGGACATGACTTCCTCACAAGCCTGGTTTCACTTCACTTGCACCTATTAACACAACCAGCTCGGACATGACTTCCTCACAAGTCTGGTTTCACTTTACTTGCACCTATTAACACAACCAGCATGGACATGACTTCCTCACAAGTCTGGTTTCACTTCACTTGCACCTATTAACACAACCAGCTCGGACATGACTCCCTCACAAGTCTGGTTTCACTTTACTTGCACCTATTAACACAACCAGCTCGGACATGACTTCCTCACAAGTCTGGTTTCACTTCACTTGCACCTATTAACACAACCAGCTCGGACATGACTTCCTCACAAGTCTGGTTTCATTTCACTTGCACTTATTAACACAACCAGCTCGGACATGACTTCCTCACAAGTCTGGTTTCACTTCATTTTCACTCCAAGGATCAAAATTTTTTCTTCCTTGCTGCTCCTTTTAATTTCAAGTCCTGGCGCCATTGTTGGAAAGTTATTGCAGATGTTCTGGAACAAAACCGATACCCCATATACTGCTGGTGTTCTGGTGGCGTCCTGTCTTGACCACACTTTGGACACTTAACAGCAGTTGCTGTCTTTGTGTATTTCCGCCGGACCACTTCTGCATCACTTTGATCTTTATGCTTCTTGTGGACAGTTACCTGACTAATTGGTGTTGCAGTTTGTTGCAATGGAACTGCCACAAAAGGGAAGCGCAAGTCAGATACTGTAACTGTTAAAGTCGGTCTCGGAAGAATTGGACGCAAGTCACGTTGTAATGTAGCTGGCAACTGCTGTTTCTTTACCTTCAGTTTAGCCATTCCTGCAGTATCTGGGGGATAATTGAATTCAAATGTCTGAGAGTGTCCTGTTGGTAAGGTGTCTGGCTTTACTTTTGGTGCCAGAGCTCCACTTCCTGTCATTGGAGGTTGAGGTAATTGAATACCTTGCAGCAGGATCTTCTCATCTCTTTGTTTTCCTTTCTTGTTGTACCTGGAAATGGTTAAGAAAAGTTATAATTTTAATCTGAACTCTTTTGCAATCAGTACAATATAGACTAGATGCCCACATGCAACATGTCGAGCCCAGCAGCTGTCAAAAGGGCTAACTCTTAACCAAGTAGGATTACTTAAAAATACACCTAAATATTGAATGTAGCATGCATGTTGTACCACAGAGAAGTGGTCTCGATTTTTTTCTTCTGCCAGTAATAAAAAAGCTACAATATAAGCTACTTATAGTTACAACAAAAGGAAGTAATTCTAAAAACAAAGTTAGCTCATGGAGGTGAACATTTGTGCCAAGTTACATCTAAATCCCTCCATGCATGAAGAAGAAATGCTCCGGACAAAGTCATTATTGAATCATTCTTGTATCTGACCTTTGGCCTCCAAGTGTGACCTTGACCTTGGAACTAGGGACCTGGTTCTTGTGCATGACACTCCGTCTCATGATGGTGAACATTTGTGTCAAGTTATTTAAGAATCCCTTAATCCATGGATAAGTTACAGCCCGGACAAACTAAACTAAACACATACACCGAACCACCATTTTGGACAACTATATCGAGCTTTCGCAAGCAGCTTGACCAAAATATAGGGCCAAGATGGCCCTGTATCGCCCACCTTGGTACAAGTCCACTTGCCTGGTGGAAGATTACTAGACAATGTTATATACCAAATATGTTTTCCTATATAAGTCTTTGTAAAACAAGTGGTTTCAGAGAAGAAGCTTTTTAAAGTTTTTGCTATTTGTTGCTAGATTGTTAAAGTTTTTGCTATTTGTTGCCATATCAACCAGAGTTCTGCATGGAATGGAATTCTTTGAACAATTTTGGAAGAGCTTCATGCAAGGAACATCCCTTCATAGTTTCATCAACATTGGCCAAGTGGTTTCAGAGATGTCATTTGAATCAAAATGTTGAAGGACGACGGACGACAGACAATCATCCATCAGTTATAAAGTATACCAGTAGATGACATATGTTTCACCAATGGGGCTTTAAGGCTGATTTAATACGTATGCCCATAAGCTGTCATGTTGGACACGCATGCCAATGTGGTTCTCTACACATATAATTTAAATCACAGAAATAGATGAAAGGTGGTAGTACCACCATTGATTTTTATGTAACCCTGAATGCAGCATCGACATTAATTGTGACCTTCACCTTTGACATTTTAATAGATGAATCTGTCTAAGGCAAAGTTAATACATGTACAAATGTTTGCTGTGCTCCTATAAAGAATTGCTCTTAGTAGCTATGTTACTTATAACTTTAAACAGAAAAAAAGCAAAGACAAAAGTTTGTATATGAACCTTTGTACATAAGTATGCTCTCACAAAAACATAAATCAGTTTACTTATAAAATGATGTATAAATAGGGGCCAATTGACTTTGACTACATTTTAAAAGTAATAATGAGCGTAATATACATACCACTGTGTGATGGTGGTTTTATTCAAACCTGGAAGCTGAATTTCAGTGTTTTCCATGACCCGCATGTTGTTAAGAATTAAGTTCTGAACTCTGCCGTAAGCGTCTTTAATTCTTATCCACCGCGACACAGGATGCTTGCCCTTGGTCCGCTTGTCACATGGATATACTGTGACAAGCTGTTCCACTGTGGCCTCAACGTACCGGTTACAACTTGGCCAGTTGGCTCTAGTAGGATTGGGCCCAAGGACTGCTCTGTTAATAAATAGATCATAATTTGAAACAAGAGGGCCATAGTGGCCCTATATGGGTCACCTGAGTACCAGTGCACTTAGCTAAGGTAGTGGTCAATTTTTACCAAAGGAGTATGATTTGTACAAAGTTGTTAGAAGACTACTAGACAATGTTACAAACCAAACATCTTAGCTGTAAGGCTTGTTGTTTAGAAATGATTTGTAAAGTTTGCAAAGTGACCCCCGGGCATGGTCAGTTTTGACCCCGGTGGCATGATTTAAACAAACTCTGAAGAGGTCCACTATACACTGTTACAAGGCTCTAGACCTTGTGGCTTATAAAATTAAGTTTCCAAAGATTTTCCTAAATATGTCTGTTTAAAACAACTGACTCCCTGGGTGGGGTCAATATTGAGCCCTAGGGCATGTTTTGAACAAACTACCGTAAGTAGAGGTCAACTATGCAATGCTGTATACTAATGATCTTAACTGTATGTAGCCTTGTGTTTTTGTAGAAAAAGATATTTGATGTTTTTGCTAAATATCTTAGCTCTAAGCCTTGTTCTTTCAGAAGAAGATTTTTAAAGTTTTTCCTATTTGTTGCCATAGCAAACAGAGTACTGCATGGAATTAAATTCTTGAAACAATTTTAGTAGAGCTTCATGCAAGGAACATCCCTGCCAAGTTTCATCAACATTGGCCCAGTGGTTTAAGAGGAAATGTCTTTTGAAGGAAAATGTTGACGGACGACGGACAATTATCCATCCTAAAAGCTCTCTCTGGCACAAAGTGCCCGTTGATCTAGAATTCAGTCAGCTCAAATTCAATTACAAAATAAGATTAATACATTGTCAAGTTGTCTGAAACATCAACTTAATTTATGATCACATTGATAGTTGTTTTGAAGAAAAAATTAAATACGAAAAGTATCCAGGTTTTGACTAGAATATTGACCAAAAGCTGTCTGAAAGGCAGTGCTCTTCAAATATTCCAATTATCTGGCTAAAGTACAGCTATCACTGGAGGTTATTCATACCACCACAAATGCACTCTGATGCAATAGTGGTAAAGGTAAAAGAAAGTTTTAGTGCCAAAACATTGCCAGAAGGATTATTAAGTTTGGATGTACTCTTTTCAAGTCTTTTAAAAGTCACTTTAAAGAGGCACTCCCTACATCTAGCAGATTATATTCTCAAAACATAGATTATGTGTTTCATGAACGTAAAATGATAAATGAATACAATTTCAAAGAAGAACCTATGGCAAAAAATGCTTCATTTTACCACAATTAATCTATATAGAGGCTTTTTGTAATAAATCGCATACACCCATTAATTGTACAACAACTTGACATAGATTATTGAATGGTTTACGGTACTGCAGTATATTTTAAACCTCTGATTTTATCGATAATGACCGGGAAGGCATAGCTGAGACTTTTAGGTTAAGTTATAATACTTCCAAAAAGTATATTATTTATGTTTTGGAGGTTATTTAGTTTCACTTCAGTTATAGGGTATGTCCCTTTAATGAAAGACAGATATTCATACCTCTCTATGCTTGTCACCCCTAGTGCTACCAATTTCTTTGGACTCCGGAAGCGACCTGATCCAGAGGAGGAGAACCGCTGTGGGAACTTTGTTCTTGATTTGTCATAGTCTGAAAGGGCATCCCACAGCCGAATCACTTCGTTGGCTTGGGCAGTGGACAAGCTCTCAGTCTGTTCATGAAGACTGCATAAAAACGATGCGAGGTCTGTTACATGTTTATATCCGGGGATGTTGTCTGGTCCTATTGACTCTGTGAAATACAAGATTGTTTTCTATATGTTCCAAGTTGTTAAAATTCTCAGTATCTTCGAAAAAGATATTCGAGCCTTGTAAAGCGAAAACCAGCAAAATGGCTCTCCGACCAGTATGAATTCAGATGAAGATGTACATCCACACAGTCTTGATCAGGGTCCACACTGTTCACTTGAAGATTAGTGCTGAATCCATACTCGTCTAAAAGCCATATGCTGTTTTTCCCATGACACAGCTCAGTTAAAAATAAAAATAATGGTGAATGATTTTGTCTCCCCTTGGAAAGAAATGTCAATACTGTAAATCCACCACAGCTGGTGTTACATTTGTTACATCTAAAATATACTGAGCTCAATAATTTATACACTGTATTCTTCATATTAAATGTTTATCATATTTTCAACACAAAGCTGAATAACAAAATGCTATTGTTAACTTTCTAAAGTAAATGAAACAGTTGTAATTAAGAGTACACAAAACTACATGGAAGTATTGTATAGAAGATTATAAAGGTGTCACAACCAAAGAAATATCTTGCAACACTTTATAGTTAGTGAAATTGATGACATGAATTACAAATAGTAACAAGAGCCATGTTACACATGGTTAATCCCCCGCCAGGAAAAAGTTACCTGAAGGATGTACTTTCGTACATTTTACTTGGTGAGAGGAAATCCTTAAAAAGCGGTATAGTTATGGTCATGCTGAGTACAGTTTTCAAGTAAGTGGAAAAAGAATAAGGCAATGAAAAGAAGGTTTGCAAAATTATATTAATGTTCATTATCAGTATAGGTATGATATTTTTCTATTTGACTAAAAGTAGACAAGGTAGAGTTATTGTTCTTGCACACTGCACTTCCTACCAATGTGCTATGTCAGTGTATTAAGTTTGAAGAAAATCCCTCAAGTACTTTTGGAGTTATGCTCTGGACAAAACTTTTAAAGTAAATCTGATAAAGGGGAATAACTCTAAAAGTAGGCAAGGTAGAGTTATTGTTCTTGCACACTGCACTTCCTACCAATGTGCTATGTCAGTGTATTAAGTTTGTAGAAAATCCCTCAAGTACTTTTGGAGTTATGCTCTGGACAAAACTTTTAAAGTAAATCTGATAAAGGGGAATAACTCTAAAAGTAGGCAAGGTAGAGTTATTGTTCTTGCTCACTTCACTTCCTACCAATGTGCTATGTCAGTGTATTAAGTTTGAAGAAAATCCCTCAAGTACTTTTGGAGTTATGCTCTGGACAAGTAAATCTGATAAAGGGGAATAACTCTAAAAGTAGGCAACGTAGAGTTATTGTTCTTGCACACTGCACTTCCTACCAATGTGCTATGTCAGTGTATTAAGTTTGAAGAAAATCCCTCAAGTACTTATGGAGTTATGCTTCGGACAAGTAAATCTGATAAAGGGGAATAACTCTAAAAGTAGGCAACGTAGAGTTATTGTTCTTGCACACTGCACTTCCTACCAATGTGCTATGTCAGTGTATTAAGTTTGAAGAAAATCCCTCAAATACTTTTGGAGTTATGCTTCGGACAAGTAAATCTGATAAAGGGGAATAACTCTAAAAGTAGGCAAGGTAGAGTTATTGTTCTTGCACACTGCACTTCCTACCAATGTGCTATGTCAGTGTATTAAGTTTGAAGAAAATCCCTCAAGTACTTTTGGAGTTATGCTCCGGACAAAGTTTTTCAAGTAAATCTGATAAAAGGGGAATAACTCTAAAAGTAGGCAAGGTAGAGTTATTGTTCTTACACACTGCACTTCCTCCCAATGTGCTCTGTCAGTGTATGAAGTTTGAAGAAAATCGCTCAAGTACTTTTGGAGTTATGCTCCGGACAAAATTGGGACGGACGCACGGACGGACGGACGGACGGACGGACGAAGGGCATTTCTAATATCCCCTTCGCCTTCGGCGGGGGGATAAATAAGTGGTCTTACATCATCACAGCTAGTAGCTCCAGGGTTTGCAGTGGCAGGAGACATTTCTACTTGTGGCTCATACTGCACACCAGTTGTTGACACAGGAGTTTCTTTGGTATGGTGCTCTGACTGCTCTTGACCTATAAAGGCCGAAACATGATAAAGTCAGTGAAAAGACCAACAAATAAGAAGACCATGATGGCCTTATATTGTTACCACTGGCTATCACACAATGTCAACAACAATATTGCAGAAAACAAAGTAAAAGTAATAATCCTATTATGGGCACTGGGCTTTGTAATGTTTACAAATGCATTAAACTGTGTATATGCACACTCAGGGAGTAGATCTGTACTGTTTGCTATCAATTTAAAAAAATGTTAATTAAAATATGGGTATAGTCTTTACTTACAGTAATATTAGATATAGATTATCTGTAATAACTACGTCTATATTAAAACTACAGTGTTCAATTAACTTATTAACAATTCCCAGACAACAGTGAATAAGTTGCGATAAGATTTAGGCTGCATTGTTTGGTACAAAGAATGACCTCTCACTTCAACAAGTCAATGTGCAGAAATATACCTGAAGAAGCCGTTGAAGGCTGTTGTCTTTGCACAGGTACTGTAGTAGGTTCCTGTGACTGTCCACTCTGTGAATGCGAAGGTGGCCTTATACTATTGCTACCAACTGAAAAAAGTAACAAGGTTGAATGTCCACAATGTTTTATAGACAAGAGGACCATAATGGACCTATATCACTCACATGAGTACAAGTCCACTTGCCTGGTGGGTATGGTAAATTTTGACCCTAGAGGCATACTTTGAACACAGTAGGTGGAAGACCACTAGACAATGTTACCTACCAACTATCAAAGCACTGGGCCATTAAGTTTTATAAAAGCAGATTTTTAAAGTTTTTTCAAAACAACCCCCTGGGCAGAGTAAATTTTGACCCTGGGGGCATGATTTGAACACACATTGAAGATGTCCGCTATCTAGGCTCTAAACCTTGTAGTATTGGAGAAGATTTATAAAGGTTTTCCTATATACGTATTTTTAGAACAAGTGACCCCCTGTGTGAGGCCAATATTGACCCCAAGGGCATAATTTTAAAAACTTTGAAGAGGTCCACTACACAATGAACATGCCAAATATCTAAGCTCTAGGCCTTGTGGTTTCATAGAAGAAGATCTTTAAAAGTTTTTCCTGTATAAACCTTTGTAAAACTAAGTGAACCGGGGTCACAATCTGAACAATCTTGGTAGAAGTCCACTGACAATGCTACATGCAAAATATCTAAGCTTGTGGTTTCCGAGAAGAAAATTTTGGAATTGTTCCTGTTTTTTCCATAGCAACCATAGTCATTCATGGAATGGAGATTTTGAACAATTTTGGTAGAGCTTCATGGAAGGAACATCCGTGCATAGTTTCATCAAAATTGGCCCAATGGTTTCAGAGGAGATGTTGTTTAAATGAAAAAGTTGACGGACGACGGACAATCATCCATCCTAAAAACACTTGAATACATATACTGAAATTACCAATAAAGCAGAAACATTTCCCTGTAATAGTGATTATTTGCGTAATGCATGAAAAGTAACACTGCAAGGTTCAAAACTTTAGGCTGATTGTCTATTTCATATATAATTACAACTATTACAATTTTCTTTCAACATAGATTTGCCACATGACGAAACTGCTGTTTGCCACACACACATAATCAAAATTTATGAACTGTTTAAGGAAGGATGTTGTGTAGTTAATTCAAGTATCAAAAACTGCGTTGCACAAACCTTGGTCATCCATCATTTGCCTATACTCCTCATCTGTGGGGTATCGCAGGAGAGGTCTACTGGGTAAAAAAGGTACATGCATCTTAGTAGTATACAAGTGGTCATGTGTATGACCAAAGAAACATCTTTCAAACATTCCTATTTCACACTTCTCTAAATCATCCGAAAATCTCAGCAATTTGATGGAAAGAGAACATTTTAAGTTTATTTTACAGACATACATTCAACAAGATGGACCTATATCGCTCACCTGGCTACCTTTGGCTATAATACAAGGTCAACAAAAGCAGAATGGTACAGTTGTTACAAGTGGATGCAGTTTAAACAGTTTTCATAGAGAATATGCTACTTTCAAAATATCTAAGCTCTAGACGTCAGGAAGAATTTTGAAGTTTGATATTAATAGGTTTTACATCTCTGTACAACAAACATCTGTAAAGACTTACGGGAACGTTTAGCTTTAGATTTCACAGTGGTAATACCAACAGCTCCTGTACTAACAGTGGTAATACCAACAGCTCCTGTAGTGACTGAGGATTCTTGCAAGACTGAAAATTAAGAAAATTACCAATGTATACAAATGCAGGAAATTAAAATGTTGCTGAAGGTAGAATACAGTTACAGTAATTCTTCAGTGTTCTTTTTTTACAAATTGACTAAAGACGTTTATTCATAGTTATAAACATAAATTACATATTAGTTTCATAATAAAGTAACTAATATCAATCATTATTCACAGCTGACATACTGAACACCAATTACAACAGTCAAGGAACCCAAACAAAACTACAGCTGTATATAATTTCTTGCATATCGGATCGGCATTTCCGCTGATTTTGCCCATACCGAAAAAACTGGTTTGGCACCCCTCCTATGCCAGATGACTCTCGAGAATTACTAATGACGTAACGTAATAAACATTGTGACGTCACTTTCCTAAACACAACGTCGGAAAATCTTTTGTTTTTCATGATAATTCATCATTTTGATAAGTTTGAATTTAGAAATTTACTTTAAAGTGCAAGGCGGTATGCAAGAAAAAGTTTCCATTATGAGACACTTGCCTCAGATAGAAATATCCGTCACCGAGGGTAACTGTTTTTCGAGAACTTGGCAGAGCCTCGTTCCCGCCAAAACAGTTACCCTCGGTGAACCTCATGCTCATGACAGAAACTATTATTCAATTCTGCTAAAAGCAGATGGCAACATCATCTGGCACACACCTTGAAGATCTGTGGATAATACCTGAATTTGAATTCCAATAAAGTCCAGAAATACAAAACGGACTCTTTTGATAACATTTACACTGAGGTCACCTATATTTGTAAGTGTTAATGATAGCCTTTAATGTAAAAAATAAACCCCGACATTCAATACATAGCAACACGACACAAGTTGTGGGCTTGGTGCAATAGTCTTAAAACATTTTTTTTTAATTCCACTTTTTTGTATAAATTGCATTATTTCAAACAAATACACTAGGTGATAAAAATTCAAACTTGCATTCTTAGTTAAATAGCCACACACAAAAAAATTGTCAAAATGTAACTCATTTTTTGCCATTTTGGTTTGTCCAATATAGTCGTAAAAAGATATTTGTACAAAATTTACTCATTTTTTTCTTTTGCAATGAATGCCGCAACTCAGTGGTTTCTGTTCTTAAACGGTGGCCCTTTATATGAGAAAATAAGCAGCTCTTTATAGAGAAAATGGGTCTTATTAATGTTTCTCCCCAGTAAAAATGGTTAATAAACTATCAGCTGTTGATGCAGTGCCAATATTGCTGAAAATTAATTAAGACTAACAAAATGTAATGCCTGAAATACATGAGTGTACATAACAGATTGTGACTGGACACTTGTTTAGAAACTCCTTGCCATTTGAACATTTATGTTAAAATCAGAAGGATAGAGACACTTCCATGCAAACCCTAAACATGAAATATCTGTATAAAGGTACAATTTTGTAAAAAGTCTCAATAAAGACCAGAGTTACTTAATCAAGGAAAACTTCACCTGTCTCATTTATCTTTTAGTTATTGCTTACTATATGAAGACAGCTGAAGTTTTCTGGAATATAACACAGATATATTGAATTTTCATGGTAATTTACAGTTTGCATGACAATTTTATTACAGTACAAGTCAACTTTATGGGACCTGTTCAATGACCTTCATTATTGATACCAAACACCAAGCCCACGAAGAGAGTTCTAGTTAAGTTCCTCTATAAAGACCGACCACTATTAAAGTCCCAGGATCACATTGACAAGTCACTGTTATTCTACCAAGAAAGATGTCTTACTGGCAGGAATGACCTTTATTTGTACCAAAAAAATTAATAACTACTTATTAAATAAATGTAATAGAAGAAATATAGAGCAGTATTTTTTTCAATGATATTGCAAGAAATAAGGCTTCCTGCAAACTCTTTTTCGGGAATAAGCGACTTGAATACAGAAGAAATGAATATATCAATTTTGTTTTAGAGTGAATAGAACATGATTCTGTTGTTATCCTATCAGTATATATATTTCACAATATCAGGAAATTCAAATAGATCCTGGGACTTTAAGACCACTCTCGATATTAAGACCATACATTTGAGAAACAAATGCAAAATTGCATAGTAGACTGGCCTTGCAAATAAGACTGATTAATTTAATCCAAATCGTGGTCTCACTACAGGAACATTTCTGTCCTATCAAAGCAATTATATTGGGTAATAATATGATTTCCACTTAAAAGATTTCATAAATCCAGTTCTGGTCATAACTGTATTTAATTTAGTACATTCATGAAGACTTTGCTGCACCATTACTACTATTCAAGCATTACATACTATAAGTAAGTTACACAGCATAATATTATATTACAGTGAGTGTTATACAGTTAGAAAACCCTACTCCAAAACATAATCAGCTTTAGTATACAAACACCTACACCAAACAGTATATTGGGTATTTTTCATGCATGTCAAATTGTGTAAATTTTTGTGGCACATCAAATTCGCAAACAATTGAAAGAAAGAACATTTTAAACATTTTTGGTTGGAAGTCTTTGCAGAAATAAAATCCAAGCATCGATTAATATCATATCCAAAATAATCATGATGGGAAGCAATTGTATGAATATATATCTGTTGCCTGTTATTGAAATAGTATAATTGACAAGTGTTCACTTGCTTTCACTACTGTATAGTGCTTTGAATTCGCTGCTTATTTTTTCCGTAATGTTTTAAAAAGGAATTCATCTTCTTTTCCTGAATTGGCACATTTTTTAAAAAACAGTATGTTTTACAAAACTGTTATATGCTCCATTTCACACAAGCTAAAACCACTCAGAGCTACCGGTAACTGGGTAACCAAATTATACAATCACTTGGTAAGGAAACCTGACAGCTTTACATAATATTATGTGTAAATTTTATCATGATTTTCAGCCAAATTACATGAAAATAAGATGTGGGAAAATTATCAAAACCAATGAATATGTGACTTGTGCAGTGGGTGAAGATTACTCAAGACACGTTACTATGTATGCTACAGTGTAACTTTGTGCTAAAGAAGTTGGATGAAGAAGAGATATATTTCTGATCTACTATAACATCTATGACCTGTTACTGTTTTTATGGTCAAAAGTTTTTTAATTTGAAGTGAAAATATTAAGATCAATCTCCAGTTCTGTATTGCACAAGCAATGCTACCTATTACTTATTTGCCACAAAAATGTTTTAAAACAAATTAACCTCTTAGTTATTTTTAAAAAGAGACAAAATGACATTTACTATATATGAATTAATACACCACACCAATATATATATAAAAACATGCATATTCTAGCTAATGATTAAATGTAGTATACAATAAGCCTACACCAATATAATAAGCACAATCTCCCATTGCCAAAGCGTTCAGTGTTGAATTTTTTAAGAGTATGATAAACATTATTGACAATGCTACTGGCACTGGGACATTATATTTACCTGAACCGGACTGTCACATGAAGGAAAACAAAATATACATTAAGTTTACATAAAGTGTATATACAATTTGTCAGAAATCTATCAGATTGTGTTAGAGAACTGCTTCCTGATATAGTGGAGGTACATACTCTTCAAGGAAATCAGTACAGTTCTGGAGGAAAGTTTACTGTCCAATTATTGTTTCGCTTTCAAATTGGAAGAGAAATTGTCAAAGTAGTATAATGTCTGTTAAAAGCAAACAATTCATTTAAACTTATTTTAAAACATTGTTTAGAATATTATTTTTAACTTAAAGCAGAACCTGCATTTAACTTGGTACAGCAAGAATATATCATTCCATTCATTTAATAATAACACTCACCCTGTGTGCCTGATTCTATTTCCTCAACACATGCCAGTAGTTCCTCATCATCTAGGTCCTTGTCTTTTCTACTTGGAATATCTGTAAAATTGTCAGAAATTACTGTAAACTTATTATGTATTTTATATAACGCATGACATTCAAGAGTTACATTACTCTGTAATATAATATTCCTACATATATACCATATATTATCCTACCTTGTATTTAAACCATATACTTATACAATATATTTGTACTATATGATATGATTATAGTAAACACTATATAACTATTAAGTGACCTAACTCTGGTGTTCCTGTGGCAATATGAATGATAAACAACATATACCATATCTTAGATATCACTCCAGACAGAAGGAAAGCCTTAAATGGGGTTTAATATTTACCTCAAATTCTGCCAAAAAGTGAGTCATACAGTTGGTGAAATTAGGTTAACAAGTAACAAAAGTACTCACTAGGTGTAAACTTTGGTGGTGATAGCATCCTTTTGATACGTTTCTGTAGCTGTATAGGGGACAGTTGTGGACCTACCAGGAGAGACTTCCAAGCAATCGGTTGCCGTTTTCTTCCCGGTTGCTCTTTGGTTTTAGCTAAAACCATCTCCCTCCCCTCTCTGAACATCATGACATAATTCTGAAAGCATATCATTCAATACTGTTGATTTTTTTCCATTTTATCAAACTGTATGAAAACAGTATAAATTGCGTTAATTTGATTAAAAGAGGTCAGCCCGGTTTGCTCAATCGTTAGAGCACGAGACTTGTAATATCGAGGTAGCTGGTTCGATTCCCGGGGCTGACCAACTAGAATTACTAACCGTCTTTCGGATGAGACTAAAACCAAGGTCCCACATATGGGTGCTATACACCTGGCATGTTAAAAGAACCAGGGGTGTCTAACCTCTTCTGGAGGCGTTGGTCATGACTCATGTTGAAAAAATCAGTACCAACGATAAAACCCTAATATGCATACAAAAGAGGTATGTTTTCTACTTTGTCAGACAAGCAAGGAGTAGCAGTTGGGAAATGGTACATGAAATAGTTAAGAATATTGAAATATTGCACTATCAGTTAATAGTTCAGGCAATAATGCTTCACAAAGACAAACCAAAATTTAAGATGACTGGGTGTTAAATGTGGCCTGTACAGTGGTCACAAGGGTTTTTCTATGGTTTGACCTGGTGACCTAGTTTATGACCACATTTGACCCAGTTTCATTGACATCCAGACAAACTTAATGCCTAATTTTCATGAATACTAGTATTGGGTGCAAAATGTAGCTTAAAGTGTGTGTTCATAAACAATCGTGGAAGTTCGGACAGATGATAGACATCTGGACACAAACACGAAATGTTTTAGTAAATATAACATAAGCAATTCTGCAAAGCACTTCTACCTAGAAATACAAAATCTGACAAAATACCTTCAATGATGCTTTATTATTTTGCTGATGCTTGCTGGACTTGTCTTCTTTGCCTTCATCCTTGATTATCTCACCAATAATCCAGCCCACATAGCCTGGCACATTCTCCATAGCCCATCTAAAGTTCTGTCCCCTATACTTGCCGAACTGCATTACATACTCTCCTGAAAAAAATGTGAGGATAATGTAATATAGTCCTTGTTTTTAAGTGTAAATGTAGCACCAGATATCGAATGGGTGCTAACTGATGTCACGACACGTCGTCTTGATGTGCTAGACATTTGTGCCAAGTTATTTTTAAATCCTTCAATGCATGACAAAGTTACAGTCGGGACACTAATGTGTGCATATATGCATATATAGAGGAATATATTACCTTCAAACTCTAAGTATGACCTTGATTTTTGAGCTAGGGATGTGGGTCTTGCACGCGACACGTTGTCTTGATGTGCTAGACATTTGTGCCAAGTTATATTATAATCCTTCAATGCATGACAAAGTTACAGTCCGGACACGAATGTGTGCATATATAGGGGATTCCAAAACCTTCAAACTCCAAGTGTGACCTTGACCTTTGAGGTAGGGACGTGGGTCTTGCACTCGACACATCCTCTTGGTGTGCTAGACATTTGTGCCAAGTTATTTTAAAATCTTTCAATGCATGACAGAGTTACAGTCCGGACACAAATTTGTAAGTGGGGACGCACAGACAGATGGACGGACGGTGCGATTTTAATATGCCACCCTTCGGGGGCATAAAAATAGGAACATCTGCAATGTTGAACATAAAAATGTGCGAAACGTTGTACTTAACTGTTTGCTGATTTTTGATTATGTGATTCTCTATGCTTGCCAATACAGCAAAAATTATATACATGTATGCAAAAACAGATAAAAAGTGTATTGGTCTTCTTTTTATGTTATTTTAACAATCCAGGTACATAATTGTACTGCTTTTCAAAATCAACAGATTGGAGCTTTAACTTAAACCCTAAAAGATTAAGATACTAGCTGTGTAAAACTTTGCATCCAAATAAACAAGAGCTGTCACTCATAATTGTCTAGAGGAATTCCCCAGAGAAAGTCATGCTTGAATATATTAATCATTTTATTTAAGCTATGCTGTTGCCTACTTCCAGGATGGGGATCGAACCCAGGCTGGATTTGTGACAAGCATATATGCAGTAACTGCTGCACTAAGCAAAGAGCCGACATTGTTTCCTTGTGTAAGTTGATAGAATATAGTCAAGTTCATACAATGACTGTAATGCTTGAACGTTAAAAACATACATTGTTCTAGCCTAATTGATTTGGTGTTTGACAGTGACCACTTTCATCGATGTAACAATATTAACTGTTAAACCTTCATGTCTAAATTTTATACACTCAATACTTGGTGGAAAGCTTTCTTTCAGTATCAAGTATTACCAGCCCATAATACAAAATATATGATATACTGGTCAGTTTATATCACTGTGTGGAGTACAGATATGTAGTATTAAATCTAATCACAAAGGCTGAAGGCCTAAGTGGTTAATTACGAAGCATCTAAATGACATTATAGGTTATTGAACTTGTATGGTGAAATATTACGTGGAACGAGTTGATTTGGCGGGAACAACGAGCTTGCGAGTTGTTCCCGCCATATTAACGAGTTCCAAGTAATATTTCGCCATACAAGTTCAATAACCTTTTTATTATATACTTTCATATTGAATATGAACAAAATGGCATTCTGTTACCAAACAACAATAAATGAATATTGAAATTTGTCAGACAACTAGTGTACTATTTTACCATGTACATTTTCTTTATTGCGTATTAATAGACTCGATTCAATATTGTTGTTTATACGTGACGTCATTTATTAGGAGAAACTGTGACGTCACTTATATGGTAAGAAATTTTAGTTGTCGTCCACCATCTTGTTTTGAAAAAAGCAAGACTTTTCCTATGAATGCAGGTTTGTACTTTGAAATGTGAATAAATCATCTTGATATACATTCCTAAAAATGTTTTCTCTTTCTGACTCCATGCAAAACATCATTCCTTTCCAGTCAATCAATACTCGGCTGATATACGCACCAGTAACTTTCGTAACCAGAACTGGTATTGCGTGCCCTAAAATTTCGTACCATTTTAAAAATGGAACTCTTTTACATCTACTTGAAAATTATTAAAGTTTCTTTTTCATTTTAAGACCATAATTTATCTAATTGAAAGAAACTGTCAAACTTCCACATATAAACCTCATTACAACGATGTTTGCATACAAATAAAATACAATATAATATCACTAGGACCGCCTTCCTTGCCAACGCTCAGTATCATTCCTTGCCAACGTGCAGTACCATAGAATACTGAACGAACTCTCTTAAGGCAAAGTGAACGTGGCAATATGAAAGTATATAATAAAGTGATATACTGCCCGACACATCACGCAAAAGTAAAATTTATTTCCATTCTTTAACATTTATTTTATATAATTACTTTATTACACAAAGCTGACTGACTCTCAATGTCATAATATGCTGGCTGTTCCCAAGATGTTCAATCCCCATTTCTATAATTATGACTTTACTTGACTTGTTATAATGAATCATTTTTCGACGTAGTCGTATACTTTTGATTTGAACTTCCCTTGGTATGGACGCGTTGCTAACCAACTTCGTTATAATGTGACCAATCAGAATCTGCAAATTATTGGCTAGCGTTTGGTATCGGAATAAGCAGTGTACTGCCCGGGAGCCTTCTGAAACACAAAATGTGTATATTTTTTTATATTATAGTTATTTATAATAAATCATGTTGCAAAAAAAGAAAAAACAGAACACGTTATGTCAAGGTTTCTGGACAGTACGAAGATCAACTTTTTTATTCAACGAGGTGTTGTCCGGGGCCGGACATCTAGCGTCATTGATTATTGGCTAGCGTTTCGGTACCGGAATAAGCAGTGTACTGCCCGGGAGCCTTCTGAAACACAAAATGTGTTTATTACGTCACCTACGTCGACCATCTTTTTTTTTTAAAGATATTACTTTTTTATATTAAATTTTATTTGTTGGCTTTCACAAGTGTAGTGTGATATATATTTTTGCGCACAAGAACTCCAAACTCTGGTTTCCCTATGATATTAATTACCAAAACTGATTACACATTATTTCTTAATAAACATGCAATTTTACACACATGTTGTGTATTGACAGGTACTAACTTTGTTGCAATGCAAGCGATAATCTTTTTGAGAGCACTTCAACAGTATTCAACAATCCTCTATGCTTTATGAGCATAGATCTGTGTTAGACCACTTTTCCACTTTCCGCACTAAACTTCAAACAATATATAGTGCATACAAACATACACAATATTTACTATTTAACAGTCTCTAAATATGAATTAGACCTAATATACATACACTAAAAAATAATTAAGAATTAACTCCTGGAACTTTCCCCCATTTTTACTGCAAATGGAGTTAAAGAAGATAAGGGAGATAATTCAAGTATAACTCATAAATTTTTTTTGGTAGGTATCCGTCACACTTGTAATGCAAATGGCGGAAGAGAATGTAAGGGAGGTAATTCCTTTACAATTCTTATTGATTTGTACTGAGTAGGTATCCATCACACATTGAACACATTAAAGTGCAGGATCACTTTCAATTTACCAATACAGTAAAATATTAAACATAGATTTATTGATAGGAAAATGATAGAACCATGTGCTACAGTACTATTCACTGTAAAACAATGTTGAGATATGCCTTTCAGTCGTATTGCAGTTGTCTCTTAGAGAAAAAGAGTTGCCAGAAAGACTTTATTTTTTTAAATATCACTGAAAAAATACTGTGCTGGAATTATTAGAATATATATTTTATTGTCCAATCAAGGGTCAATGGGTCATACAATGACATTGTAATTAAAAATACACCAGGACCCAGTTGTTCGAAAGGCCGTTAAATTTAACTGGGTCCAGGCAGGGATCGTATATAACAAATCCTGGTCCAGGAGATAAGGTATCAATGTAAAGAAGACTTAATTGCGCTATGTTTCTAATATGAACTTACGGATTTAAAAAGCAAAGAAAGGAAAGAAAGGAATGGAATGTTTTTCAAATATAGGTAATTTCTAGGTCAGTAAGGCATCTTGATAAAATGAGAGCTACTTGTAAATGTGATCATGGGACTTTAAAGAATGTATGATAATTTTTAAAGAGTGTTAAAAACAATGATGTAACATTTCTAAACACAAGGAAGAAAGTATCTGTATTTAAGAGTTTTGGATATTTCAGTACTTTGTATTTTTAACATTCCGAATAAAGGCAATAAATTTTAAATACAGGTGAGAACAGCTGTAAAAAATTCAGCCACTGCAAGTATGGAAGGGAATATCCGCCAGGACATTCATGCTGCTAAATGACATTGTTATGTTATTTACTTGCATATGCGTTCTGCAACATGGCAACTGCATTTTAGTTTCTTACATTTGATGTACAAGCAATTCATCTTTCTTGCATCTTAATGTTAAGGAAACAATCCTTTCATGAATATCATTTATTCTTGCATGTGATTGACAAGTGCGTTCAACCTTTTTGTTTGCTTACTGCAAAATTGAAATGTTTATTCATACTATTGCTAACTGCATTCTATGTTTTCCTACGTAACGAGCTATTAACAACCTTGTGGATCTTTCGTATTTCTTAACTTGATTGTTACTGCCTTTTTGATTTAACATTATTCATGTTTGCAGCCACTTAGTTCTTATTTATATTACAGTTTCCCTACAAAAATAATATACCAACACACACGGCAGTAATAAATATTTAAATTTGCAGTACAACGAGAATTTAAGCCTGGTAGTGCATTATACAACATTACAGGGAACCAATAAAAATGTCAAATTCTAGCGCAAATTACTGTATACGGGAGACCATTCTCGACAGCAAATTCAGGTGTTCGGTAGTTTCCGTGGGTTAAACGGTGAGAGAGTCCAAACTTACCCGTGTACTTCCGTACTTGTGTTGTTTTCGTTGGAAATGATGATGAGGTAAGTTTTGTCTTCAAATGAATTATTATCAACAAACGGATAGATCGTTCGATTGAAACTACAAAACAGACACTACTGACTGACTAATGTACAGGGGTATATCCTGTAGGCACAGGTAATTTTACAAGCTTTTCGATGCCTATTTCTTATTGACATTTTCTGTTTGCATACGGAACACATTATAGAAA
>JAFMSR010002813.1:0-20001 GCA_022818135.1 Saxidomus purpurata | reverse complement strand
ATATCTCCGTGTTTGTCTCGACGAGACCTACACAACGGTACCTCACATGACGGACTTTGATGAAAAAATGACGGACTTACCTTCATGTTGAGCGTACGGCTTTTCACACTCAGTGTCGGGTGTCACACTCAAACCCGACACGTGACCCCTAAGTGTCGCATATCTCCGTGTTTGTCTCGACGAGACCTACACAACGGTACCTCACATGACGGACTTTGATGAAAAAATGACGGACTTACCTTCATGTTGAGCGTACGGCTTTTCACACTCAGTGTCGGGTGTCACACTCAAACCCGACACGTGACCCCTAAGTGTCGCATATCTCCGTGTTTGTCTCGACGAGACCTACACAACGGTACCTCACATGACGGACTTTGATGAAAAAATGACGGACTTACCTTCATGTTGAGCGTACGGCTTTTCACACTCAGTGTCGGGTGTCACACTCAAACCCGACACGTGACCCCTAAGTGTCGCATATCTCCGTGTTTGTCTCGACGAGACCTACACAACGGTACCTCACATGACGGACTTTGATGAAAAAATGACGGACTTACCTTCATGTTGAGCGTACGGCTTTTCACACTCAGTGTCGGGTGTCACACTCAAACCCGACACGTGACCCCTAAGTGTCGCATATCTCCGTGTTTGTCTCGACGAGACCTACACAACGGTACCTCACATGACGGACTTTGATGAAAAAATGACGGACTTACCTTCATGTTGAGCGTACGGCTTTTCACACTCAGTGTCGGGTGTCACACTCAAACCCGACACGTGACCCCTAAGTGTCGCATATCTCCGTGTTTGTCTCGACGAGACCTACACAACGGTACCTCACATGACGGACTTTGATGAAAAAATGACGGACTTACCTTCATGTTGAGCGTACGGCTTTTCACACTCAGTGTCGGGTGTCACACTCAAACCCGACACGTGACCCCTAAGTGTCGCATATCTCCGTGTTTGTCTCGACGAGACCTACACAACGGTACCTCACATGACGGACTTTGATGAAAAAATGACGGACTTACCTTCATGTTGAGCGTACGGCTTTTCACACTCAGTGTCGGGTGTCACACTCAAACCCGACACGTGACCCTAAGTGTCGCATATCTCCGTGTTTGTCTCGACGAGACCTACACAACGGTACCTCACATGACGGACTTTGATGAAAAAATGACGGACTTACCTTCATGTTGAGCGTACGGCTTTTCACACTCAGTGTCGGGTGTCACACTCAAACCCGACACGTGACCCCTAAGTGTCGCATATCTCCGTGTTTGTCTCGACGAGACCTACACAACGGTACCTCACATGACGGACTTTGATGAAAAAATGACGGACTTACCTTCATGTTGAGCGTACGGCTTTTCACACTCAGTGTCGGGTGTCACACTCAAACCCGACACGTGACCCCTAAGTGTCGCATATCTCCGTGTTTGTCTCGACGAGACCTACACAACGGTACCTCACATGACGGACTTTGATGAAAAAATGACGGACTTACCTTCATGTTGAGCGTACGGCTTTTCACACTCAGTGTCGGGTGTCACACTCAAACCCGACACGTGACCCTAAGTGTCGCATATCTCCGTGTTTGTCTCGACGAGACCTACACAACGGTACCTCACATGACGGACTTTGATGAAAAAATGACGGACTTACCTTCATGTTGAGCGTACGGCTTTTCACACTCAGTGTCGGGTGTCACACTCAAACCCGACACGTGACCCCTAAGTGTCGCATATCTCCGTGTTTGTCTCGACGAGACCTACACAACGGTACCTCACATGACGGACTTTGATGAAAAAATGACGGACTTACCTTCATGTTGAGCGTACGGCTTTTCACACTCAGTGTCGGGTGTCACACTCAAACCCGACACGTGACCCCTAAGTGTCGCATATCTCCGTGTTTGTCTCGACGAGACCTACACAACGGTACCTCACATGACGGACTTTGATGAAAAAATGACGGACTTACCTTCATGTTGAGCGTACGGCTTTTCACACTCAGTGTCGGGTGTCACACTCAAACCCGACACGTGACCCCTAAGTGTCGCATATCTCCGTGTTTGTCTCGACGAGACCTACACAACGGTACCTCACATGACGGACTTTGATGAAAAAATGACGGACTTACCTTCATGTTGAGCGTACGGCTTTTCACACTCAGTGTCGGGTGTCTCAACACTCAAACCCGACACGTGACCCCTAAGTGTCGCATATCTCCGTGTTTGTCTCGACGAGACCTACACAACGGTACCTCACATGACGGACTTTGATGAAAAAATGACGGACTTACCTTCATGTTGAGCGTACGGCTTTTTCACACTCAGTGTCGGGTGTCACACTCAAACCCGACACGTGACCCCTAAGTGTCGCATATCTCCGTGTTTGTCTCGACGAGACCTACACAACGGTACCTCACATGACGGACTTTGATGAAAAAATGACGGACTTACCTTCATGTTGAGCGTACGGCTTTTCACACTCAGTGTCGGGTGTCACACTCAAACCCGACACGTGACCCCATAAGTGTCGCATATCTCCGTGTTTGTCTCGACGAGACCTACACAACGGTACCTCACATGACGGACTTTGATGAAAAAATGACGGACTTACCTTCATGTTGAGCGTACGGCTTTTTCACACTCAGTGTCGGGTGTCACACTCAAACCCGACACGTGACCCCTAAGTGTCGCATATCTCCGTGTTTGTCTCGACGAGACCTACACCACGGTACCTCACATGACGGACTTTGATGAAAAAATGACGGACTTACCTTCATGTTGAGCGTACGGCTTTTCACACTCAGTGTCGGGTGTCACACTCAAACCCGACACGTGACCCCTAAGTGTCGCATATCTCCGTGTTTGTCTCGACGAGACCTACACAACGGTACCTCACATGACGGACTTTGATGAAAAAAATGACGGACTTACCTTCATGTTGAGCGTACGGCTTTTCACACTCAGTGTCGGGTGTCACACTCAAACCCGACACGTGACCCCTAAGTGTCGCATATCTCCGTGTTTGTCTCGACGAGACCTACACAACGGTACCTCACATGACGGACTTTGATGAAAAAATGACGGACTTACCTTCATGTTGAGCGTACGGCTTTTCACACTCAGTGTCGGGTGTCACACTCAAACCCGACACGTGACCCCTAAGTGTCGCATATCTCCGTGTTTGTCTCGACGAGACCTACACAACGGTACCTCACATGACGGACTTTGATGAAAAAATGACGGACTTACCTTCATGTTGAGCGTACGGCTTTTCACACTCAGTGTCGGGTGTCACACTCAAACCCGACACGTGACCCCTAAGTGTCGCATATCTCCGTGTTTGTCTCGACGAGACCTACACAACGGTACCTCACATGACGGACTTTGATGAAAAAATGACGGACTTACCTTCATGTTGAGCGTACGGCTTTTCACACTCAGTGTCGGGTGTCACACTCAAACCCGACACGTGACCCCTAAGTGTCGCATATCTCCGTGTTTGTCTCGACGAGACCTACACAACGGTACCTCACATGACGGACTTTGATGAAAAAATGACGGACTTACCTTCATGTTGAGCGTACGGCTTTTCACACTCAGTGTCGGGTGTCACACTCAAACCCGACACGTGACCCCTAAGTGTCGCATATCTCCGTGTTTGTCTCGACGAGACCTACACAACGGTACCTCACATGACGGACTTTGATGAAAAAATGACGGACTTACCTTCATGTTGAGCGTACGGCTTTTCACACTCAGTGTCGGGTGTCACACTCAAACCCGACACGTGACCCCTAAGTGTCGCATATCTCCGTGTTTGTCTCGACGAGACCTACACAACGGTACCTCACATGACGGACTTTGATGAAAAAATGACGGACTTACCTTCATGTTGAGCGTACGGCTTTTCACACTCAGTGTCGGGTGTCACACTCAAACCCGACACGTGACCCCTAAGTGTCGCATATCTCCGTGTTTGTCTCGACGAGACCTACACAACGGTACCTCACATGACGGACTTTGATGAAAAAATGACGGACTTACCTTCATGTTGAGCGTACGGCTTTTCACACTCAGTGTCGGGTGTCACACTCAAACCCGACACGTGACCCCTAAGTGTCGCATATCTCCGTGTTTGTCTCGACGAGACCTACACAACGGTACCTCACATGACGGACTTTGATGAAAAAATGACGGACTTACCTTCATGTTGAGCGTACGGCTTTTCACACTCAGTGTCGGGTGTCACACTCAAACCCGACACGTGACCCCTAAGTGTCGCATATCTCCGTGTTTGTCTCGACGAGACCTACACAACGGTACCTCACATGACGGACTTTGATGAAAAAATGACGGACTTACCTTCATGTTGAGCGTACGGCTTTTCACACTCAGTGTCGGGTGTCACACTCAAACCCGACACGTGACCCCTAAGTGTCGCATATCTCCGTGTTTGTCTCGACGAGACCTACACAACGGTACCTCACATGACGGACTTTGATGAAAAAATGACGGACTTACCTTCATGTTGAGCGTACGGCTTTTCACACTCAGTGTCGGGTGTCACACTCAAACCCGACACGTGACCCCTAAGTGTCGCATATCTCCGTGTTTGTCTCGACGAGACCTACACCACGGTACCTCACATGACGGACTTTGATGAAAAAATGACGGACTTACCTTCATGTTGAGCGTACGGCTTTTCACACTCAGTGTCGGGTGTCACACTCAAACCCGACACGTGACCCCTAAGTGTCGCATATCTCCGTGTTTGTCTCGACGAGACCTACACAACGGTACCTCACATGACGGACTTTGATGAAAAAATGACGGACTTACCTTCATGTTGAGCGTACGGCTTTTCACACTCAGTGTCGGGTGTCACACTCAAACCCGACACGTGACCCCTAAGTGTCGCATATCTCCGTGTTTGTCTCGACGAGACCTACACAACGGTACCTCACATGACGGACTTTGATGAAAAAATGACGGACTTACCTTCATGTTGAGCGTACGGCTTTTCACACTCAGTGTCGGGTGTCACACTCAAACCCGACACGTGACCCTAAGTGTCGCATATCTCCGTGTTTGTCTCGACGAGACCTACACAACGGTACCTCACATGACGGACTTTGATGAAAAAATGACGGACTTACCTTCATGTTGAGCGTACGGCTTTTCACACTCAGTGTCGGGTGTCACACTCAAACCCGACACGTGACCCCTAAGTGTCGCATATCTCCGTGTTTGTCTCGACGAGACCTACACAACGGTACCTCACATGACGGACTTTGATGAAAAAATGACGGACTTACCTTCATGTTGAGCGTACGGCTTTTCACACTCAGTGTCGGGTGTCACACTCAAACCCGACACGTGACCCCTAAGTGTCGCATATCTCCGTGTTTGTCTCGACGAGACCTACACAACGGTACCTCACATGACGGACTTTGATGAAAAAATGACGGACTTACCTTCATGTTGAGCGTACGGCTTTTCACACTCAGTGTCGGGTGTCACACTCAAACCCGACACGTGACCCCTAAGTGTCGCATATCTCCGTGTTTGTCTCGACGAGACCTACACAACGGTACCTCACATGACGGACTTTGATGAAAAAATGACGGACTTACCTTCATGTTGAGCGTACGGCTTTTCACACTCAGTGTCGGGTGTCACACTCAAACCCGACACGTGACCCCTAAGTGTCGCATATCTCCGTGTTTGTCTCGACGAGACCTACACAACGGTACCTCACATGACGGACTTTGATGAAAAAATGACGGACTTACCTTCATGTTGAGCGTACGGCTTTTCACACTCAGTGTCGGGTGTCACACTCAAACCCGACACGTGACCCCTAAGTGTCGCATATCTCCGTGTTTGTCTCGACGAGACCTACACAACGGTACCTCACATGACGGACTTTGATGAAAAAATGACGGACTTACCTTCATGTTGAGCGTACGGCTTTTCACACTCAGTGTCGGGTGTCACACTCAAACCCGACACGTGACCCCTAAGTGTCGCATATCTCCGTGTTTGTCTCGACGAGACCTACACAACGGTACCTCACATGACGGACTTTGATGAAAAAATGACGGACTTACCTTCATGTTGAGCGTACGGCTTTTCACACTCAGTGTCGGGTGTCACACTCAAACCCGACACGTGACCCCTAAGTGTCGCATATCTCCGTGTTTGTCTCGACGAGACCTACACAACGGTACCTCACATGACGGACTTTGATGAAAAAATGACGGACTTACCTTCATGTTGAGCGTACGGCTTTTCACACTCAGTGTCGGGTGTCACACTCAAACCCGACACGTGACCCCTAAGTGTCGCATATCTCCGTGTTTGTCTCGACGAGACCTACACAACGGTACCTCACATGACGGACTTTGATGAAAAAATGACGGACTTACCTTCATGTTGAGCGTACGGCTTTTCACACTCAGTGTCGGGTGTCACACTCAAACCCGACACGTGACCCCTAAGTGTCGCATATCTCCGTGTTTGTCTCGACGAGACCTACACAACGGTACCTCACATGACGGACTTTGATGAAAAAATGACGGACTTACCTTCATGTTGAGCGTACGGCTTTTTCACACTCAGTGTCGGGTGTCACACTCAAACCCGACACGTGACCCCTAAGTGTCGCATATCTCCGTGTTTGTCTCGACGAGACCTACACAACGGTACCTCACATGACGGACTTTGATGAAAAAATGACGGACTTACCTTCATGTTGAGCGTACGGCTTTTCACACTCAGTGTCGGGTGTCACACTCAAACCCGACACGTGACCCCTAAGTGTCGCATATCTCCGTGTTTGTCTCGACGAGACCTACACAACGGTACCTCACATGACGGACTTTGATGAAAAAATGACGGACTTACCTTCATGTTGAGCGTACGGCTTTTCACACTCAGTGTCGGGTGTCACACTCAAACCCGACACGTGACCCCTAAGTGTCGCATATCTCCGTGTTTGTCTCGACGAGACCTACACAACGGTACCTCACATGACGGACTTTGATGAAAAAATGACGGACTTACCTTCATGTTGAGCGTACGGCTTTTCACACTCAGTGTCGGGTGTCACACTCAAACCCGACACGTGACCCCTAAGTGTCGCATATCTCCGTGTTTGTCTCGACGAGACCTACACAACGGTACCTCACATGACGGACTTTGATGAAAAAATGACGGACTTACCTTCATGTTGAGCGTACGGCTTTTCACACTCAGTGTCGGGTGTCACACTCAAACCCGACACGTGACCCCTAAGTGTCGCATATCTCCGTGTTTGTCTCGACGAGACCTACACAACGGTACCTCACATGACGGACTTTGATGAAAAAATGACGGACTTACCTTCATGTTGAGCGTACGGCTTTTCACACTCAGTGTCGGGTGTCACACTCAAACCCGACACGTGACCCCTAAGTGTCGCATATCTCCGTGTTTGTCTCGACGAGACCTACACAACGGTACCTCACATGACGGACTTTGATGAAAAAATGACGGACTTACCTTCATGTTGAGCGTACGGCTTTTCACACTCAGTGTCGGGTGTCACACTCAAACCCGACACGTGACCCCTAAGTGTCGCATATCTCCGTGTTTGTCTCGACGAGACCTACACAACGGTACCTCACATGACGGACTTTGATGAAAAAATGACGGACTTACCTTCATGTTGAGCGTACGGCTTTTCACACTCAGTGTCGGGTGTCACACTCAAACCCGACACGTGACCCCTAAGTGTCGCATATCTCCGTGTTTGTCTCGACGAGACCTACACAACGGTACCTCACATGACGGACTTTGATGAAAAAATGACGGACTTACCTTCATGTTGAGCGTACGGCTTTTCACACTCAGTGTCGGGTGTCACACTCAAACCCGACACGTGACCCCTAAGTGTCGCATATCTCCGTGTTTGTCTCGACGAGACCTACACAACGGTACCTCACATGACGGACTTTGATGAAAAAATGACGGACTTACCTTCATGTTGAGCGTACGGCTTTTCACACTCAGTGTCGGGTGTCACACTCAAACCCGACACGTGACCCCTAAGTGTCGCATATCTCCGTGTTTGTCTCGACGAGACCTACACAACGGTACCTCACATGACGGACTTTGATGAAAAAATGACGGACTTACCTTCATGTTGAGCGTACGGCTTTTCACACTCAGTGTCGGGTGTCACACTCAAACCCGACACGTGACCCCTAAGTGTCGCATATCTCCGTGTTTGTCTCGACGAGACCTACACAACGGTACCTCACATGACGGACTTTGATGAAAAAATGACGGACTTACCTTCATGTTGAGCGTACGGCTTTTCACACTCAGTGTCGGGTGTCACACTCAAACCCGACACGTGACCCCTAAGTGTCGCATATCTCCGTGTTTGTCTCGACGAGACCTACACAACGGTACCTCACATGACGGACTTTGATGAAAAAATGACGGACTTACCTTCATGTTGAGCGTACGGCTTTTCACACTCAGTGTCGGGTGTCACACTCAAACCCGACACGTGACCCCTAAGTGTCGCATATCTCCGTGTTTGTCTCGACGAGACCTACACAACGGTACCTCACATGACGGACTTTGATGAAAAAATGACGGACTTACCTTCATGTTGAGCGTACGGCTTTTCACACTCAGTGTCGGGTGTCACACTCAAACCCGACACGTGACCCCTAAGTGTCGCATATCTCCGTGTTTGTCTCGACGAGACCTACACAACGGTACCTCACATGACGGACTTTGATGAAAAAAATGACGGACTTACCTTCATGTTGAGCGTACGGCTTTTCACACTCAGTGTCGGGTGTCACACTCAAACCCGACACGTGACCCCTAAGTGTCGCATATCTCCGTGTTTGTCTCGACGAGACCTACACAACGGTACCTCACATGACGGACTTTGATGAAAAAATGACGGACTTACCTTCATGTTGAGCGTACGGCTTTTCACACTCAGTGTCGGGTGTCACACTCAAACCCGACACGTGACCCCTAAGTGTCGCATATCTCCGTGTTTGTCTCGACGAGACCTACACAACGGTACCTCACATGACGGACTTTGATGAAAAAATGACGGACTTACCTTCATGTTGAGCGTACGGCTTTTCACACTCAGTGTCGGGTGTCACACTCAAACCCGACACGTGACCCCTAAGTGTCGCATATCTCCGTGTTTGTCTCGACGAGACCTACACAACGGTACCTCACATGACGGACTTTGATGAAAAAATGACGGACTTACCTTCATGTTGAGCGTACGGCTTTTCACACTCAGTGTCGGGTGTCACACTCAAACCCGACACGTGACCCCTAAGTGTCGCATATCTCCGTGTTTGTCTCGACGAGACCTACACAACGGTACCTCACATGACGGACTTTGATGAAAAAATGACGGACTTACCTTCATGTTGAGCGTACGGCTTTTCACACTCAGTGTCGGGTGTCACACTCAAACCCGACACGTGACCCCTAAGTGTCGCATATCTCCGTGTTTGTCTCGACGAGACCTACACAACGGTACCTCACATGACGGACTTTGATGAAAAAATGACGGACTTACCTTCATGTTGAGCGTACGGCTTTTCACACTCAGTGTCGGGTGTCACACTCAAACCCGACACGTGACCCCTAAGTGTCGCATATCTCCGTGTTTGTCTCGACGAGACCTACACAACGGTACCTCACATGACGGACTTTGATGAAAAAATGACGGACTTACCTTCATGTTGAGCGTACGGCTTTTCACACTCAGTGTCGGGTGTCACACTCAAACCCGACACGTGACCCCTAAGTGTCGCATATCTCCGTGTTTGTCTCGACGAGACCTACACAACGGTACCTCACATGACGGACTTTGATGAAAAAATGACGGACTTACCTTCATGTTGAGCGTACGGCTTTTCACACTCAGTGTCGGGTGTCACACTCAAACCCGACACGTGACCCCTAAGTGTCGCATATCTCCGTGTTTGTCTCGACGAGACCTACACAACGGTACCTCACATGACGGACTTTGATGAAAAAATGACGGACTTACCTTCATGTTGAGCGTACGGCTTTTCACACTCAGTGTCGGGTGTCACACTCAAACCCGACACGTGACCCCTAAGTGTCGCATATCTCCGTGTTTGTCTCGACGAGACCTACACAACGGTACCTCACATGACGGACTTTGATGAAAAAATGACGGACTTACCTTCATGTTGAGCGTACGGCTTTTCACACTCAGTGTCGGGTGTCACACTCAAACCCGACACGTGACCCCTAAGTGTCGCATATCTCCGTGTTTGTCTCGACGAGACCTACACAACGGTACCTCACATGACGGACTTTGATGAAAAAATGACGGACTTACCTTCATGTTGAGCGTACGGCTTTTCACACTCAGTGTCGGGTGTCACACTCAAACCCGACACGTGACCCCTAAGTGTCGCATATCTCCGTGTTTGTCTCGACGAGACCTACACAACGGTACCTCACATGACGGACTTTGATGAAAAAATGACGGACTTACCTTCATGTTGAGCGTACGGCTTTTCACACTCAGTGTCGGGTGTCACACTCAAACCCGACACGTGACCCCTAAGTGTCGCATATCTCCGTGTTTGTCTCGACGAGACCTACACAACGGTACCTCACATGACGGACTTTGATGAAAAAATGACGGACTTACCTTCATGTTGAGCGTACGGCTTTTCACACTCAGTGTCGGGTGTCACACTCAAACCCGACACGTGACCCCTAAGTGTCGCATATCTCCGTGTTTGTCTCGACGAGACCTACACAACGGTACCTCACATGACGGACTTTGATGAAAAAATGACGGACTTACCTTCATGTTGAGCGTACGGCTTTTCACACTCAGTGTCGGGTGTCACACTCAAACCCGACACGTGACCCCTAAGTGTCGCATATCTCCGTGTTTGTCTCGACGAGACCTACACAACGGTACCTCACATGACGGACTTTGATGAAAAAATGACGGACTTACCTTCATGTTGAGCGTACGGCTTTTCACACTCAGTGTCGGGTGTCACACTCAAACCCGACACGTGACCCCTAAGTGTCGCATATCTCCGTGTTTGTCTCGACGAGACCTACACAACGGTACCTCACATGACGGACTTTGATGAAAAAATGACGGACTTACCTTCATGTTGAGCGTACGGCTTTTCACACTCAGTGTCGGGTGTCACACTCAAACCCGACACGTGACCCCTAAGTGTCGCATATCTCCGTGTTTGTCTCGACGAGACCTACACAACGGTACCTCACATGACGGACTTTGATGAAAAAATGACGGACTTACCTTCATGTTGAGCGTACGGCTTTTCACACTCAGTGTCGGGTGTCACACTCAAACCCGACACGTGACCCCTAAGTGTCGCATATCTCCGTGTTTGTCTCGACGAGACCTACACAACGGTACCTCACATGACGGACTTTGATGAAAAAATGACGGACTTACCTTCATGTTGAGCGTACGGCTTTTCACACTCAGTGTCGGGTGTCACACTCAAACCCGACACGTGACCCCCTAAGTGTCGCATATCTCCGTGTTTGTCTCGACGAGACCTACACAACGGTACCTCACATGACGGACTTTGATGAAAAAATGACGGACTTACCTTCATGTTGAGCGTACGGCTTTTCACACTCAGTGTCGGGTGTCACACTCAAACCCGACACGTGACCCCTAAGTGTCGCATATCTCCGTGTTTGTCTCGACGAGACCTACACAACGGTACCTCACATGACGGACTTTGATGAAAAAATGACGGACTTACCTTCATGTTGAGCGTACGGCTTTTCACACTCAGTGTCGGGTGTCACACTCAAACCCGACACGTGACCCCTAAGTGTCGCATATCTCCGTGTTTGTCTCGACGAGACCTACACAACGGTACCTCACATGACGGACTTTGATGAAAAAATGACGGACTTACCTTCATGTTGAGCGTACGGCTTTTCACACTCAGTGTCGGGTGTCACACTCAAACCCGACACGTGACCCCTAAGTGTCGCATATCTCCGTGTTTGTCTCGACGAGACCTACACAACGGTACCTCACATGACGGACTTTGATGAAAAAATGACGGACTTACCTTCATGTTGAGCGTACGGCTTTTCACACTCAGTGTCGGGTGTCACACTCAAACCCGACACGTGACCCCTAAGTGTCGCATATCTCCGTGTTTGTCTCGACGAGACCTACACAACGGTACCTCACATGACGGACTTTGATGAAAAAATGACGGACTTACCTTCATGTTGAGCGTACGGCTTTTCACACTCAGTGTCGGGTGTCACACTCAAACCCGACACGTGACCCCTAAGTGTCGCATATCTCCGTGTTTGTCTCGACGAGACCTACACAACGGTACCTCACATGACGGACTTTGATGAAAAAATGACGGACTTACCTTCATGTTGAGCGTACGGCTTTTCACACTCAGTGTCGGGTGTCACACTCAAACCCGACACGTGACCCCTAAGTGTCGCATATCTCCGTGTTTGTCTCGACGAGACCTACACAACGGTACCTCACATGACGGACTTTGATGAAAAAATGACGGACTTACCTTCATGTTGAGCGTACGGCTTTTCACACTCAGTGTCGGGTGTCACACTCAAACCCGACACGTGACCCCTAAGTGTCGCATATCTCCGTGTTTGTCTCGACGAGACCTACACAACGGTACCTCACATGACGGACTTTGATGAAAAAATGACGGACTTACCTTCATGTTGAGCGTACGGCTTTTCACACTCAGTGTCGGGTGTCACACTCAAACCCGACACGTGACCCCTAAGTGTCGCATATCTCCGTGTTTGTCTCGACGAGACCTACACAACGGTACCTCACATGACGGACTTTGATGAAAAAATGACGGACTTACCTTCATGTTGAGCGTACGGCTTTTCACACTCAGTGTCGGGTGTCACACTCAAACCCGACACGTGACCCCTAAGTGTCGCATATCTCCGTGTTTGTCTCGACGAGACCTACACAACGGTACCTCACATGACGGACTTTGATGAAAAAATGACGGACTTACCTTCATGTTGAGCGTACGGCTTTTCACACTCAGTGTCGGGTGTCACACTCAAACCCGACACGTGACCCCTAAGTGTCGCATATCTCCGTGTTTGTCTCGACGAGACCTACACAACGGTACCTCACATGACGGACTTTGATGAAAAAATGACGGACTTACCTTCATGTTGAGCGTACGGCTTTTTCACACTCAGTGTCGGGTGTCACACTCAAACCCGACACGTGACCCCTAAGTGTCGCATATCTCCGTGTTTGTCTCGACGAGACCTACACAACGGTACCTCACATGACGGACTTTGATGAAAAAATGACGGACTTACCTTCATGTTGAGCGTACGGCTTTTCACACTCAGTGTCGGGTGTCACACTCAAACCCGACACGTGACCCCTAAGTGTCGCATATCTCCGTGTTTGTCTCGACGAGACCTACACAACGGTACCTCACATGACGGACTTTGATGAAAAAATGACGGACTTACCTTCATGTTGAGCGTACGGCTTTTCACACTCAGTGTCGGGTGTCACACTCAAACCCGACACGTGACCCCTAAGTGTCGCATATCTCCGTGTTTGTCTCGACGAGACCTACACAACGGTACCTCACATGACGGACTTTGATGAAAAAATGACGGACTTACCTTCATGTTGAGCGTACGGCTTTTCACACTCAGTGTCGGGTGTCACACTCAAACCCGACACGTGACCCCTAAGTGTCGCATATCTCCGTGTTTGTCTCGACGAGACCTACACAACGGTACCTCACATGACGGACTTTGATGAAAAAATGACGGACTTACCTTCATGTTGAGCGTACGGCTTTTCACACTCAGTGTCGGGTGTCACACTCAAACCCGACACGTGACCCCTAAGTGTCGCATATCTCCGTGTTTGTCTCGACGAGACCTACACAACGGTACCTCACATGACGGACTTTGATGAAAAAATGACGGACTTACCTTCATGTTGAGCGTACGGCTTTTCACACTCAGTGTCGGGTGTCACACTCAAACCCGACACGTGACCCCTAAGTGTCGCATATCTCCGTGTTTGTCTCGACGAGACCTACACAACGGTACCTCACATGACGGACTTTGATGAAAAAATGACGGACTTACCTTCATGTTGAGCGTACGGCTTTTCACACTCAGTGTCGGGTGTCACACTCAAACCCGACACGTGACCCCTAAGTGTCGCATATCTCCGTGTTTGTCTCGACGAGACCTACACAACGGTACCTCACATGACGGACTTTGATGAAAAAATGACGGACTTACCTTCATGTTGAGCGTACGGCTTTTCACACTCAGTGTCGGGTGTCACACTCAAACCCGACACGTGACCCCTAAGTGTCGCATATCTCCGTGTTTGTCTCGACGAGACCTACACAACGGTACCTCACATGACGGACTTTGATGAAAAAATGACGGACTTACCTTCATGTTGAGCGTACGGCTTTTCACACTCAGTGTCGGGTGTCACACTCAAACCCGACACGTGACCCCTAAGTGTCGCATATCTCCGTGTTTGTCTCGACGAGACCTACACAACGGTACCTCACATGACGGACTTTGATGAAAAAATGACGGACTTACCTTCATGTTGAGCGTACGGCTTTTCACACTCAGTGTCGGGTGTCACACTCAAACCCGACACGTGACCCCTAAGTGTCGCATATCTCCGTGTTTGTCTCGACGAGACCTACACAACGGTACCTCACATGACGGACTTTGATGAAAAAATGACGGACTTACCTTCATGTTGAGCGTACGGCTTTTCACACTCAGTGTCGGGTGTCACACTCAAACCCGACACGTGACCCCTAAGTGTCGCATATCTCCGTGTTTGTCTCGACGAGACCTACACAACGGTACCTCACATGACGGACTTTGATGAAAAAATGACGGACTTACCTTCATGTTGAGCGTACGGCTTTTCACACTCAGTGTCGGGTGTCACACTCAAACCCGACACGTGACCCCTAAGTGTCGCATATCTCCGTGTTTGTCTCGACGAGACCTACACAACGGTACCTCACATGACGGACTTTGATGAAAAAATGACGGACTTACCTTCATGTTGAGCGTACGGCTTTTCACACTCAGTGTCGGGTGTCACACTCAAACCCGACACGTGACCCCTAAGTGTCGCATATCTCCGTGTTTGTCTCGACGAGACCTACACAACGGTACCTCACATGACGGACTTTGATGAAAAAATGACGGACTTACCTTCATGTTGAGCGTACGGCTTTTCACACTCAGTGTCGGGTGTCACACTCAAACCCGACACGTGACCCCTAAGTGTCGCATATCTCCGTGTTTGTCTCGACGAGACCTACACAACGGTACCTCACATGACGGACTTTGATGAAAAAATGACGGACTTACCTTCATGTTGAGCGTACGGCTTTTCACACTCAGTGTCGGGTGTCACACTCAAACCCGACACGTGACCCCTAAGTGTCGCATATCTCCGTGTTTGTCTCGACGAGACCTACACAACGGTACCTCACATGACGGACTTTGATGAAAAAATGACGGACTTACCTTCATGTTGAGCGTACGGCTTTTCACACTCAGTGTCGGGTGTCACACTCAAACCCGACACGTGACCCCTAAGTGTCGCATATCTCCGTGTTTGTCTCGACGAGACCTACACAACGGTACCTCACATGACGGACTTTGATGAAAAAATGACGGACTTACCTTCATGTTGAGCGTACGGCTTTTCACACTCAGTGTCGGGTGTCACACTCAAACCCGACACGTGACCCCTAAGTGTCGCATATCTCCGTGTTTGTCTCGACGAGACCTACACAACGGTACCTCACATGACGGACTTTGATGAAAAAATGACGGACTTACCTTCATGTTGAGCGTACGGCTTTTCACACTCAGTGTCGGGTGTCACACTCAAACCCGACACGTGACCCCTAAGTGTCGCATATCTCCGTGTTTGTCTCGACGAGACCTACACAACGGTACCTCACATGACGGACTTTGATGAAAAAATGACGGACTTACCTTCATGTTGAGCGTACGGCTTTTCACACTCAGTGTCGGGTGTCACACTCAAACCCGACACGTGACCCCTAAGTGTCGCATATCTCCGTGTTTGTCTCGACGAGACCTACACAACGGTACCTCACATGACGGACTTTGATGAAAAAATGACGGACTTACCTTCATGTTGAGCGTACGGCTTTTCACACTCAGTGTCGGGTGTCACACTCAAACCCGACACGTGACCCCTAAGTGTCGCATATCTCCGTGTTTGTCTCGACGAGACCTACACAACGGTACCTCACATGACGGACTTTGATGAAAAAATGACGGACTTACCTTCATGTTGAGCGTACGGCTTTTCACACTCAGTGTCGGGTGTCACACTCAAACCCGACACGTGACCCCTAAGTGTCGCATATCTCCGTGTTTGTCTCGACGAGACCTACACAACGGTACCTCACATGACGGACTTTGATGAAAAAATGACGGACTTACCTTCATGTTGAGCGTACGGCTTTTCACACTCAGTGTCGGGTGTCACACTCAAACCCGACACGTGACCCCTAAGTGTCGCATATCTCCGTGTTTGTCTCGACGAGACCTACACAACGGTACCTCACATGACGGACTTTGATGAAAAAATGACGGACTTACCTTCATGTTGAGCGTACGGCTTTTCACACTCAGTGTCGGGTGTCACACTCAAACCCGACACGTGACCCCTAAGTGTCGCATATCTCCGTGTTTGTCTCGACGAGACCTACACAACGGTACCTCACATGACGGACTTTGATGAAAAAATGACGGACTTACCTTCATGTTGAGCGTACGGCTTTTCACACTCAGTGTCGGGTGTCACACTCAAACCCGACACGTGACCCCTAAGTGTCGCATATCTCCGTGTTTGTCTCGACGAGACCTACACAACGGTACCTCACATGACGGACTTTGATGAAAAAATGACGGACTTACCTTCATGTTGAGCGTACGGCTTTTCACACTCAGTGTCGGGTGTCACACTCAAACCCGACACGTGACCCCTAAGTGTCGCATATCTCCGTGTTTGTCTCGACGAGACCTACACAACGGTACCTCACATGACGGACTTTGATGAAAAAATGACGGACTTACCTTCATGTTGAGCGTACGGCTTTTCACACTCAGTGTCGGGTGTCACACTCAAACCCGACACGTGACCCCTAAGTGTCGCATATCTCCGTGTTTGTCTCGACGAGACCTACACAACGGTACCTCACATGACGGACTTTGATGAAAAAATGACGGACTTACCTTCATGTTGAGCGTACGGCTTTTCACACTCAGTGTCGGGTGTCACACTCAAACCCGACACGTGACCCCCTAAGTGTCGCATATCTCCGTGTTTGTCTCGACGAGACCTACACAACGGTACCTCACATGACGGACTTTGATGAAAAAATGACGGACTTACCTTCATGTTGAGCGTACGGCTTTTCACACTCAGTGTCGGGTGTCACACTCAAACCCGACACGTGACCCCTAAGTGTCGCATATCTCCGTGTTTGTCTCGACGAGACCTACACAACGGTACCACACATGACGGACTTTGATGAAAAAATGACGGACTTACCTTCATGTTGAGCGTACGGCTTTTCACACTCAGTGTCGGGTGTCACACTCAAACCCGACACGTGACCCCTAAGTGTCGCATATCTCCGTGTTTGTCTCGACGAGACCTACACAACGGTACCTCACATGACGGACTTTGATGAAAAAATGACGGACTTACCTTCATGTTGAGCGTACGGCTTTTCACACTCAGTGTCGGGTGTCACACTCAAACCCGACACGTGACCCCTAAGTGTCGCATATCTCCGTGTTTGTCTCGACGAGACCTACACAACGGTACCTCACATGACGGACTTTGATGAAAAAATGACGGACTTACCTTCATGTTGAGCGTACGGCTTTTCACACTCAGTGTCGGGTGTCACACTCAAACCCGACACGTGACCCCTAAGTGTCGCATATCTCCGTGTTTGTCTCGACGAGACCTACACAACGGTACCTCACATGACGGACTTTGATGAAAAAATGACGGACTTACCTTCATGTTGAGCGTACGGCTTTTCACACTCAGTGTCGGGTGTCACACTCAAACCCGACACGTGACCCCTAAGTGTCGCATATCTCCGTGTTTGTCTCGACGAGACCTACACAACGGTACCTCACATGACGGACTTTGATGAAAAAATGACGGACTTACCTTCATGTTGAGCGTACGGCTTTTCACACTCAGTGTCGGGTGTCACACTCAAACCCGACACGTGACCCCTAAGTGTCGCATATCTCCGTGTTTGTCTCGACGAGACCTGCACAACGGTACCTCACATGACGGACTTTGATGAAAAAATGACGGACTTACCTTCATGTTGAGCGTACGGCTTTTCACACTCAGTGTCGGGTGTCACACTCAAACCCGACACGTGACCCCTAAGTGTCGCATATCTCCGTGTTTGTCTCGACGAGACCTACACAACGGTACCTCACATGACGGACTTTGATGAAAAAATGACGGACTTACCTTCATGTTGAGCGTACGGCTTTTCACACTCAGTGTCGGGTGTCACACTCAAACCCGACACGTGACCCCTAAGTGTCGCATATCTCCGTGTTTGTCTCGACGAGACCTACACAACGGTACCTCACATGACGGACTTTGATGAAAAAATGACGGACTTACCTTCATGTTGAGCGTACGGCTTTTCACACTCAGTGTCGGGTGTCACACTCAAACCCGACACGTGACCCCTAAGTGTCGCATATCTCCGTGTTTGTCTCGACGAGACCTACACAACGGTACCTCACATGACGGACTTTGATGAAAAAATGACGGACTTACCTTCATGTTGAGCGTACGGCTTTTCACACTCAGTGTCGGGTGTCACACTCAAACCCGACACGTGACCCCTAAGTGTCGCATATCTCCGTGTTTGTCTCGACGAGACCTACACAACGGTACCTCACATGACGGACTTTGATGAAAAAATGACGGACTTACCTTCATGTTGAGCGTACGGCTTTTCACACTCAGTGTCGGGTGTCACACTCAAACCCGACACGTGACCCCTAAGTGTCGCATATCTCCGTGTTTGTCTCGACGAGACCTACACAACGGTACCTCACATGACGGACTTTGATGAAAAAATGACGGACTTACCTTCATGTTGAGCGTACGGCTTTTCACACTCAGTGTCGGGTGTCACACTCAAACCCGACACGTGACCCCTAAGTGTCGCATATCTCCGTGTTTGTCTCGACGAGACCTACACAACGGTACCTCACATGACGGACTTTGATGAAAAAATGACGGACTTACCTTCATGTTGAGCGTACGGCTTTTCACACTCAGTGTCGGGTGTCACACTCAAACCCGACACGTGACCCCTAAGTGTCGCATATCTCCGTGTTTGTCTCGACGAGACCTACACAACGGTACCTCACATGACGGACTTTGATGAAAAAATGACGGACTTACCTTCATGTTGAGCGTACGGCTTTTCACACTCAGTGTCGGGTGTCACACTCAAACCCGACACGTGACCCCTAAGTGTCGCATGCTGATCGTACGGCTTTTCACACTCAGGATCGAACTAGCAGCTTCATATTTTGGAATATATTCTACACAACACTGGTTAAAGCTGCTCATTCTGAGTAATCCTTGAAAAAAATAAAATTTCCAAAAATGACATACGAATACATAAGTATAAAACTAAATGCAGGAATAGAAAAGAAGTAAACATCTAGGTAGGAATTTGCAAAAACATCGAATGAAAATGCTGGCTTCTGGGCACCGCTACACTATATGTTTATTTAGGATTTCAAAAGCGTTT
>JAFMSR010002812.1:0-20001 GCA_022818135.1 Saxidomus purpurata | reverse complement strand
ATGAAAACATTAAGCAAATAGCAGCCAACTTGTTTTATCTTAATAAATATTTCCGTCCACTTGTTTATTCAGACTTTATATCCATTCAACTTCTTGGAACAGTAGATGTATGGTATCGAACTGTTATGTATCATATTGCAATGGTGTATCGTGATACGTATCGTATCGTGAGAAAAGTGTATCATTACACCTCTAGAGATTAGATATTTCGCATGTAGAAATGCCTAGTGGACCTCTACTAAGTTTGTTCAAATTATGACCCCCAGGTCAAAATTGACCCCTTGAGGGGGTCATTTGATTGTACATAAGCTTATACAGGAAAAACTTTAAAAATCTTCTTCTGTGAAAACACAGGGCCTAGAGCTTAGATATTTAGCACGTAGCATTGCCTAGAAGACTTCTTCAAAGTTTGTTCAAATCATACCCCTGGAGTCAATATTGGCTCCGTATTATAGGAAAACCTATTTGGTATGTAACATTGTCTTGTGGTCTTCCACCAACTTTGTTCAAATCATGCCTCTTGGGTCAAAATTGACCACACCCATTAGGCAAGTGGACTTGTATTCAGGTGAGCAATATAGGGCCATCATGGCCCTCTTGTTTTTCTTTCACATGCTTTTTGAACAATTTAGATCATTGGTAAATGTGAAAGAACTTACCACTGAGTGACCAAGTTATTTGTACCTAGATTTATCATTTGTCCCCAGTGATTTTTTTTCACCGATTCGACTCCGAAATTTGGCGTCTTCCCAACTGACAAAAATGGTCAAAATCCCAAAAAAAAGGCTTAAAAATTCCCAAAAACGAGAAAAATTTTCCCAATTAGATTGATTTCTTGTGAAAGTTGAACTCAAACGATGCAAATAATCATGAAATTTACTCTAATTATGGTATATTTGCAGAATTTTGTTGCCAATTCGACGCGCGTTGTTTACATAAAACGGGTCACGGCATAGTACCTCATTTAGTATGACTTTCATCATGGTCGCTCAACGTTTTTTCCTGCGTCAAAATGAGTCGGAAAAAAAATTGTTAGAAAATTACCTAAATTATCGAAAAATGTCGCATAATTCCAAATATTATAATAAGAAAATAAAACTTAAACACGCCATTGGCACTCCGGACATTCGAACATCTTTTGGTAAAGTTAAAGAGAAATCAAATTCAAATCAAACGTCAGAAAAGCAAAGTGATCAGTCCAAGAAATCTGAGCCCTCACAAAATGACACTCAGAAATCAACAGAAGCTCATGGTGACCCTAAGCTATCTGAGCCATCAGATCCTTTGACACCAGAAAATAACCTGTCTGTGCAACCTCAGTGCTCTCAGCTGGATGTACCTATTCCAATGAAATAAATTTACCTTAAAATAAAACTTTTCAAAATGATTTTTTTATTAAGTTTTGTTAATTTTTCCCAATTTTGAAGTTTATCGCGCTAAAAATTCCCAATTTGAAAGGCATGGGCTGTTGCCAAAAAAAGTTAAAAAATCACTGGTCCTGTCTGTGAAATTCAGAATCACTATATACAATTATGCAACATGCTCAAATTTTAATTGGTAAAGAATGTAATGTAATTAATGTGTGAATACTTTTCAGAGTCTAACAGAATGGCGTCTGTGCAATTTGTTTCTACAGCAGCAGTAACAATATGTATGTAGATAAGTGTTTAGACTTTTTTCCTATTGCAAAATACAGCAATTTTAGTAATTGAAATTTAACTGGTATAAAGGATTAAAATAAATATATTATATATATAATTATGTATTTTTTTACCACAGTAAAACGGTATGAACTAGACCTTTTATTAACCAGGTTTTCCGAAGTGCTCCCTTTTCGATTATGCAACCCCATGGTACAAAAATTAAAACCTATTCAATACTGGCACTGTGCTTCCGCACAGCGCCAAATACTGTCATGTGCCCACTTCCTCCTACATTTCTCAAGATATTTAAACCAAACTCTCACAGAACTGTTGTCATCAAGTGCCCTCGTGTATATTGTCTGGGTTTTGTGTTTGGATCAATTTTGCCTGAATTATGGCCCTTTGCTTTTTTTACACATGTAATATATAGAAGAAGACCTTTGTTTCTTTTTCATATTATGTATATCTACTGACTTTAAAAACACATTTGTGCTCGGCCAGCAGACTGGAAAATGAAAACCTGGTTTTGTGACAATAAACTGTCACTTGTAATATATTGGCAGGCCCGCAATTGAAAACACAGCAAATTCAAGTCTGTTTTGTAAATTTACAAAAACACTCAAAACATCTATTAAATCAAACGTCAGAAAAGCAAAGTGATCAGTCCAAGAAATCTGAGCCCTCACAAAATGACACTCAGAAATCAACAGAAGCTCATGGTGACCCTAAGCTATCTGAGCCATCAGATCCTTTGACACCAGAAAATAACCTGTCTGTGCAACCTCAGTGCTCTCAGCTGGATGTACCTATTCCAATGAAATAAATTTACCTTAAAATAAAACTTTTCAAAATGATTCTTTTATTAAGTTTTGTTAATTTTTCCCAATTTTGAAGTTTATCGCGCTAAAAATTCCCAATTTGAAAGGCATGGGCTGTTGCCAAAAAAAGTTAAAAAATCACTGGTCCTGTCTGTGAAATTCAGAATCACTATATACAATTATGCAACATGCTCAAATTTTAATTGGTAAAGAATGTAATGTAATTAATGTGTGAATACTTTTCAGAGTCTAACAGAATGGCGTCTGTGCAATTTGTTTCTACAGCAGCAGTAACAATATGTATGTAGATAAGTGTTTAGACTTTTTTCCTATTGCAAAATACAGCAATTTTAGTAATTGAAATTTAACTGGTATAAAGGATTAAAATAAATATATTATATATATAATTATGTATTTTTTTACCACAGTAAAACGGTATGAACTAGACCTTTTATTAACCAGGTTTTCCGAAGTGCTCCCTTTTCGATTATGCAACCCCATGGTACAAAATTAAAACCTATTCAATACTGGCACTGTGCTTCCGCACAGCGCCAAATACTGTCATGTGCCCACTTCCTCCTACATTTCTCAAGATATTTAAACCAAACTCTCACAGAACTGTTGTCATCAAGTGCCCTCGTGCATATTGTCTGGGTTTTGTGTTTGGATCAATTTTGCCTGAATTATGGCCCTTTGCTTTTTTTACATGTAATATATAGAAGAAGACCTTTGTTTCTTTTTCATATTATGTATATCTACTGACTTTAAAAACACATTTGTGCTCGGCCAGCAGACTGGAAAATGAAAACCTGGTTTTGTGACAATTTCCTGTCACTTGTAATATATTTATTAGGCCCACAATTGAAAACACAGCAAATTCAAGTCTGTTTTGTACATTTACAAAAACACTCAAAACATCTATTAATGACTAAAAAATAATTTAAACATTTTGTTACTCATTGGTCTAAACCCTTTCAGTTCTGTTAAGGTGCAGAGATTAATAACGTAGCGTTTTTTTATCCCCGCTGCTATCCATCCTTCATTTCTTGTCCGCTAAGTATCTCCTTACACCTTGAAGAATTTTGACTCGGGGTGGGGGGTCAAATGTTCAACTCATCAAGACTATGTGCAGAACCCATGAGCTGGTCACGCTGACTAAATGTCAAGGTCACAACTTAAGATCAAATGTTTGAGTCTAACATTTCCTGTCCAGTCCATATCTCCTTAACCCCTTGAAGGCTTTTGCTGAAACTCAGATCAGATGTTCACCATTTCAAGACAATGAGCAGAACCAAGGTAACAACTTAAGGTCAAAGGTTTGAGTCTTTAATTTCTTGTGAGCTCCATATCTCCGTAACCCTTTGAAGGATTTTGATAAAACTGTGGTCAGATGTTTACCTCATCAAGTTAATGTGCATAGCCCATGATCATGTGAGTTGGCTCAAGGTCAGGGTCACAACTTAACGGTCAAAGATTTGAGTCTGTCAGCTCAGAATCTCCTAAACTCTTTGAAGGATTTGATCTTGTCAAATGATCACCTCATTGAGACAATATGTAGAACCCATGATCTGGTTCCTAGGGCTCAAGGTCAAGGACACAAGTTAAGGTAAAAGATTTGAGTCTTGAATTTGTGTCTGCTCAGTATCTCTTTAACTGGATTTGAATGAAACTCAGGGCAAATGTGTACCTCATCCAGATGATGTGTTGAGCGCATGATCTTAGCACTGGAAATCAAATACAGGTGATGCGTAGAACACTCTTTACTGCATGTGGAAGGCTTCATTTTCTTGTAGCTTACAAACAGGCCAATCTCAGATCCACTGTTTTCTTCAGAAATTTGGTTTCTACATGTTTTCACTGTTAAACATTATATTCTTCGACAAACCTACACATCCCTACTTCACAGAGACCTTTTCTTTGATCACTCGAAGAGACCAGTAACTTTATTTGCCTTTTAGTAATAAACAATGTGACACAAACTAAATGCATTTTTAGGTAAACTGCTGTAAAATATATGTATATGACTGTGTTAATTATGCAGTTATTAAAAAAATAGAAATATTGCACATAAGTTCTACATGAATAATACCAAAGAGATCTGTTAAACTTCAAAGCACAGTGTTAACTAAATTGTCTGTCAAAATGTTTTAACATTGTTTCAGTTCTAGTGTTGAGTTTTCAAGAAAGCTTTTTGAAAGGAGAAGATTTACTAGGAGAAGAGCCAGCTCCTGTGTATCACATTCTGTCAAAGAATGCTCTTTTAGAATGGAAGAGTAGGTAGAATTTTAAAAATTCAAATTGTTGATATTTGATAATGCTGTACTGTTAGCTCATCTGGCACAAAGTGCCAGGCTGAGCTATTGTGATTGCTTGATGTCCATCATCATGGTCAACAATTCCTTCAAACGAAGTCTCCTCCTTAAAGTCCCAGAAGAGCTTCTTGTAATTGTGCCCCTGGGACTTCAACCACTGGACCAAACTTCACAGAATTGTTCCTTGGATGGTCCTCTACCATTTGAAATTGTTCAAATGGCTCTGCTCCACAGCACATAATGACCACCGTACATAGAAATTAGGGATGGCAACGTGTACCAAATTTGAAATTCCAGTAATCGGTCCTTCTTCCGATGAAGTACTTCAGTACTTTGAAAACGATCATTCACATGATCAAAATATAATAGATGAATGGACTATTTTTGACTTTGTTTTGAACTGTTTGAAGTACTTCCAGGCAGACGATTTCGACGGAGGCATATTTCAAATTTGACTTTAATACAGATTCTTGAGATATTTTGAAAAGAGACTTTGAAACTGACCGACTGATTGGATTTGTTTAGCCTCGGTACCGATAGTATTGTCTTATGACCGAGTGTAGTCTTTGAAAGACCGCTAAATTCTATATAGACGATTTAAGAAAATGATTAACTTTTTTATCTGTTGAGATCATAGAATCATAGCAATAACTGCATGTCAAACTTGTCAACTTGTATATTGCATGTACTTAGTGGATTAAACAATAGAACTTTCGCACATCACCTGGCACGTTTGGATAACAATGCCGAATTAGAATAATGACAAGTTAAGACTATTAAATGGAGGAATAAAATAGCGATGATTAATGACTTTATGTACGAGGTGACTTTTGCAATTTTTAATTGGTGATTTTTGCAATTTTTAATACATTTTATTCGAGTACTCTATTAACGTTCTGCTGACTGAGTAATAGGATGTTCGATTGAGTAACCTATTAACCAGGTACTCGTTGCCATCCCTAATAGAAATAGAAAAAACATTTAAACAGCATCTGTTCCTTAAAGTGACATTATGCTCATCTTACTGCACATAGTGTATTTTTGGTGATAGTTTTATAAAAGCAATTTTTGGTTACTGTGCATTTAAATGCGTTAAATTAATGATTATGCCGCATTAGTATTTGAAGTTGGTGCTTTAGATATAAAAAAATCGGACAGATAAAATGATAGTTGATTGTGTCGTTTTTGATGTTGGTAGAGATTTTGACAGTGGAAGGGAAGCAACTCCTGCATGCAGTTGCTCTTTTCTTAAATTGACTCTCCCAGTCAAATAAGAAAATCAATATTTGGAAAGTTATTTTTTCATACTGGTAGCGGGAAAAGTTTGTTGTGTATTGGGTTAAAAGCTATTATTTCCTCTATGCTTTTGTATACACACCATTTTCAGCTGGATTTTTACTTGAAAAAAATGCACATAATGTCACTTTAATCACTGGACCAATTTCAACCAAATTTCACATGATTGTTCCTTGGATGGTCAAATAGTTCTGCTCTGCTGCACTTAATGACCACAGTCAATATTGTATTTCTTATTCCCAGTCCTCAGTTCAAGTCAGATGATGAGATAATAATTTAATTTAAGAATAAATGACAAAATGCATAAAAGGACAGTAATGTTTGCATAACAGTTTTGCATTCAAAATTTTCTTACATGTATAGTAGCTAACATTCACATTGCACTTCCAATCGTAGATGTTAATAGAAAATTTTTGCAATTGTGTTTTTATAGAAAGTAAATTTAAAACATTCTTTTAATAGAGTTAAATAGCTATCTAACTAGGGCCAAAAAAACAAATATCTGTGTTTAGGGCAACGGTCCCAAAAATTCTAGGTAGGGTAGGCGCAAAGTTTTTTTTGTTTCTCAACCGAAAAAAATTCTACGGTTGGAAAAAAAAATTCTGTGTCCCAAGAATGCGAGGTAGGGTAGGGACAGATTAAAAAAAAAAATTTGGAAATTTTTTTTGGAAAAAAAACCTTGAGGGAGGAGGCGGGGCTCGCCAGGTAGGGTCGGGTTGCCCGAAACACAATTTTTTTTACCTAGTTCTTATTTATCAGGATAGTTGATAAGTCTTCATTATGGTAAGGAAATTTTTGGCAAATTTGATGAAGAGGTTGGACCTGAAACTCTAAAGTGAAAGGAATCTTATTATCAGAGTAATAACTAATATATTGTTGTTGTTGTCAACTAAATCATCAATGTATATTTATTCATTTCAGAGAATTGCCAAACAACAAAACAGGGTTATCAGGCTAATTATCCGTAAGACTTTTATTTCTTTCTTTAGATAGAGAAGTTTTTATGTGCTCTCTTCATTTTTTATCATCCAATTGGAAGTTTAGCCTTTAGTCAAAGGAGCACCTTGGCAGGATGAAGATACTGCATCAATGTAGATTCTACATCCCGTCAAGCGCTCCTTTCATTGTAGGTCATATTGGAAGTAGTCAAACTGAAAAATAGCATATAAAAATGAAGACCCCATCCAAGCACTTGTTGTGAAGGATGGGGGTCATTATTGGAAATAGGCCGGAGGCCGAAATATATATAATAATAGCATGTTATCCTTTCGACCGTAACATCATCGCTACTCTTTACAGGTGAAAATACCTGTATAATCACGTGACCTAGCCATATAAAGCAGTCACATTGCCCGTGCAAAATCATAGTTTTAAAGGTTCATGTTGGCTATCAAGGAATCAGGGAAGGGTGTACAATATTCCAAGAAAAGTAAAATTCAATAAAAGTGGGAGGGTTGATATATATTTTGGCCTCCGGCCTATTTCCAATAATGACCCCCATCCTTCACAACAAGTGCTTGGATGGGGTCTCCATTATTTTCAATAGGCCTTGGCCTTCAATATATATAATAATAGCATCTTTAAAGAGACAACATGAACAGAATGAAATTCAATCAGAATTTAATACACAATAGCCATAACATATACTGTCACTGATCAATAATTCATGTCATAGATGCAAGAAGCTCATCATCTAGAATGTAGAAATACACAATCAAATTACACATCATTTCCACAGTTTAAGACAGAACTTCCAAAATTTGTACTATCTTGTTCAACTTCCCTGAAGTAAAACTTATGAAAATTCTTTGCCGAAGACCAGTCAGCAGTTTTTAATACATCAGACAGCTTACACCCTGCTCTTAAAGCAGCAGATGAAGATGCAGCTCTGAAAGAATGAGCTTTGTATACATTTACATCAATCCCTGCTTGACTAAGTACAGCTTTCAGCCACCTAGCAATAGAACTTGTAGTAACAGCCTTAAAAGTGACAAAAGATATAAGTAGCTGATTATCCTTTCTTAAGGATTTTGTACGTTTCAAATAATAAGTCAATGTCCTTACTGGACACAATTCAACTTTTTCAAAACACTTCAGTTCAAATGTAAATGGGGTTCCAGCTTTAGAGCATTTGAGTCTATCCCCACAAAAACAAACCACCTTGTCACCTTTAAAACAAAGATTGTCTTCTCGCAGCGCCTTCAAAGTCTGAGCACGAGCTGCTGTACACAATGCTAACAGAGTTACTAATTTAAAAGTTAGAATCTTTAAAGATAAAGACTTCAATGGCATCCACTGAGAGATGAGATTTAGCACTTTGGAAACATCCCAAGTAAAGTTATACCTTGGTTTTGGAGGATTGTTTACAAACAATCCTTTCATCAAACGCGTAACAATGTGAGAAGTAAAATTCCAGTCCTGATGAATAAGTTTAAATGTTTCAAATAACACAGCTTTGTGCGTGGAAATCACACTATATGATTTGTTTAAATTCTTAAGAAAAAATAAGTAAGACACTATCTGTTTCAGCTGGTGAAACCGGATTACAGTTCCTAAAATTACACCACAAACTCCACTTTTTCCAAGCTGACTGATATTGCTTTCTTGTCCCTGCACGCCAACTGATGAAGATAATGTCAATAGCTCCTTGTGGAATTCCTCGATTCTTGAGTTTTTTCCTGATACAACTGCTCCAATCATCTGGAGTTGTTTTCCAAGTGGATGGAGGCTCGCATCGTGTGGTAGGCTCAGTAAGTCTGTATGTCTGGGCAATCTAACTGGGAAAGAAATTAGACTATGTAAAAACAATGGGAACCAAGTCTGATTTGTCCAAAAGGGACAAACAAGAAGTGCTCTATCTACTCTGTCATCTTTTATTTTATTCAGAACCTTGCTCAATAGCTTGAAAGGCGGAAAAATGTATGGAGTAAATTCTTTCCAGTTTAAGGAAAAAGCATTCACTGCCCATGCCTCTGGATCAGGCATCCATGACACATAACAATGTAATCGTGTATTTAGTCTGGAAGCAAACAAATCTACATTCGGTTGTAAGAAATGTTTTGTTAGTCTAATAAAGATATCTTTTTTCAACATCCATTCAGTTGTATCAGAAAAATGGCGAGAGGCAAAATCTGTTTGAATATTAGATGAACCTGGCAGATGAAAAGCTGTGACAAAAATGTTTCTTTCTAAGCACCATTGCCAAATCTTCTTAGCTAAGATATCCATTGGAATTGAGCACATGCCGCCCATTTTATTGATGTAGGCAATTGCAGTTGTATTGTCCGACTGAACCCCTACATGAATGTCCCTTACCTTAGAATAAAAAGACTTTAAGGCAAAGAAAATAGCCAGTAGCTCAAGGTAATTGATATGATTGGCTGATTCAGATGAATTCCATCTGCTACCAATGCTTTGTGAAGATTTAACTTGATATGCTCCCCAACCACAGTTGGACGCATCACATTGTATCCATGATGAAATAGGCTCTTGTCTAATTTTCTTACCATTTTTTATTCTAACATTATTAAGCCACCATTTTATTTCAATGAACGCTTCTTCGGAAAGTTTTATCAAAGCTTTGTAATCACCATACTGATCTAAACCATCTACTTTCAAACGTTCAAGGCTTCTGTAATGTAATGGAGCCTCAAGGATGGGATGAAAAGCATTAATCAAAAGGCCTATGAAAGAGGCTAGATCTCTGATTTTAACAATATCTTGTATTAATAAATTTGAAGCTAGCTTGGAAATCTTCTCAACTTTATCATCTGGTAAAAAAACCATAAATAAAACTGAATCGAGCAAATATCCAAAGAACTTGATTTTTTGTGTTGGTATGACAACTGATTTTTCATCATTAACAACAAATCCTAAACACTGCAATTTATCATACATTGCATCACAGTCTTGTTGACATTTGCGTCTATCTTGATTCATATTGATAGAGTCATCAATATAATAAGAACACCTTATTCCCAGTTGTCTGAAAAAGGCATAGACTGGCTTAAGAATTTTGGTAAACACAAAAGGTGCCGAAGAAAGTCCAAAGGGGAGACAACTAAAGCAAAGTAAGCTCCCTTTCCATATGAATTTCAAGTATTTCTGATTTTCTGGATGGATCGGAATTGAGAAATAAGCAGATTTTAAGTCCAAGGATGTGAAAAAATCATTTTTCTGTATTAAATCCAAAACAAATGGAAATGTTTCTTGTTTGAAATGCTCGTAATGTACGTATTTGTTAAGATGCTTTAAATTAATAACTGGTCTAAATTTTCCATTTGGCTTAGGAACTAGAAAAATATTTGATATAAAATCACCATTTTGTTTCTTACATGGAAAAATTGCACCTTCTTTGATTAAAGATTTGACTTCTTGGTCTACTAAATTTTCTTCATCTTTATTGAAATTAATTTGATTAGGATATGACGTTTGCATGGGTATTTCATCAAATACAATCTTATAACCTTGTACAGCCTCTAAGACCCATAAGTCTCTTGTTAATGCTTTCCATTCTCTAAAGGAATTGATCAGTTTTTGAGAATTACTCACCTTTGTTTTAAAGATGTGATCGGCTAGTTTGGGGATGTCACTGTTGCTGTAGGAGTGCCTCTCCTTGATCTGGTCTGCAACTGATGTTGATAGCCAAACTGACCGTATCTATCATTCTGTGCGACCCCATATGGTCGAGATCTGAACATGGCTGATCTGCCTCTAGAACGCATAGGTCCAAAACCTCGGTAATTGCCTGGTACATAACCTCGATTGAAACTGTATCCCCTAAAATTATTTTTACTCTGAGGATAGTATTTCCCAATTCTGATACCTGTATCACATCTCTTTATTGCTTTAGAAACGTCATCTCCGAAGAGAAAAGAGGTGATGGGAGTGTTTATATTGCAAATACCTGCATATCTTGGCTTCAAAAAAGGTCTGAGCAAATATCGTCTTCTAGCACTAAGATTAAATTGTACTTGCCCAAAAATTGTCAACGCATCTGCTAAGCAAGACTTAACCTCTGGGGCCTTTGCAATAAAAGGCTTACATGCCTTAGCCAATTGTAAAATTGGCAAAATACCAGGGGTTACAGTGAATACCGGAATCGACTTCACTACCGAAATATACCGGAATCGGTTTTCGATTACCGGAATCGACTTAATACAGGCGTTGTATCTAATTAAGTGTATTAAATACATGTAAATATGATAGAATGTATGATATTTGACTCGTATGCAAAGTTTTAGAAAATAATATTAAGCCAAAAATGACTTTGGGAGAGTTTTTTATATTATAGTTAAATATGTTAAAATCGGTGTTCATAACATCTGCGAACCTGTGAGAATCACAATTATACCTCAAAGGTATGTATATAGTTGATGGAGTATAACTATTTTGAACGTTACATTTTTGAAGAAATGATTTTGAAATAAAATGATTCTGAAATAATAACATTTTACAGGTCCTAAGCTGAGTGTATGTGAATAAATAAATAAATGAAATATAAAATAAATACAAAAAATATTCTTTTAAATTTATTCACAAAACATACAATATTCAACGAAACATTCAATAATTTATCATATACCAAATAACACATCATACATAACAATCAACAATTTTTTTTATGCCCCCGAAGGGTGGCATATTAAAATCGCACCGTCTGTCCGTCTGTCCGTCTGTCCGTCTGTCCGTCCGTCCGTCTGTCCGTCTGTCCGTCCGTCCGTGCGTCCCCACTTACAAATTCGTGTCCGGACTGTAACTTTGTCATGCATTGAAGGATTTTAAAATAACTTGGCACACATGTCTAGCACATCAAGACGACGTGTCGCGTGCAAGACCCACATCCCTACCTCAAAGGTGAAGGTCACACTTGGAGTATGAAGGTTATGGAATCCTCTATATATGCACACATTCGTGTCCGGACTGTAACTTTGTCATGCATTGAAGGATTTTAAAATAACTAGGTACACATGTCTAGCACATCAAGACGACGTGTCGCGTGCAAGACCCACGTCCCTAGCTCAAAGGTCAAGGTCATACTTAGAGTTTGAAGGTAACTGATTCCTCCATATCAGCCTATATGCACACATTCGTGTCCGGACTGTAACTTTGTCATGCCTTGAAGGATTTTAAAATAACTTGGCACAAATGTCTAGCACATCAAGACGACGTGTCGCGTGCAAGACCCACGTCCCTAGCTCAAAGGTCAAGGTCATACTTAGAGTTTGAAGGTAATGGATTCCTCTATATAAGCATATATGCACACATTCGTGTCCGGACTGTAACTTTGTCATGCCTTGAAGGATTTTAAAATAATTTGGCACAAATGTCTAGCACATCAAGACGACGTGTCGCGTGCATGACCCACATCCCTACCACAAAGGTCAAGGTCACACTTAGAGTTTATAGGTAATGGAATCCTGTATATATGCATACATTTGTGTCCGGACTATAACTTTATTATGCTTTGAAGGATTTTAAAATAACTGTGCACAAATGTCTAGCACATCAAGCGGATGTGTCGCGTGCAAGACCCAAGTCCCTACCTCAAAGGTCAAGGTCACACTTAGTGTTTAAAGTAATGGAATACTGTATGCATGATTACTCTGTCATGCATGGAAGGATTTTAAAATTACATAGCACATTTATTGAGCACATGGAGAGGACACAGACTGTGAGGCACCTCTTTCGGGGGCATTCGTCACTTGGGAGGGACAGCTCTTGTTTCTTCTATTATTAGAAACTGGTATGCAAGAAAAAGAATATATCGCTGGCTGCACGTGCAGATGGCAGAGCCTCGTTACCGCCAAAAACAGTTACCCTTGAACAAGATACTCCCATCTGCACATTTCGGACAATATTGATCAAAAAATGTACTTTTTGTATAAAACTTATAATGATTTTACTTCTTGGCATTACATGCATTTGTAAAAAATTGGTCCATTTACTGTGCAGCAGGCAAGTTAGTATTATACATCATTTCATTCTTTCAGCATGTTAATTTCCTTAAGAAATACATTATCGTTAATAACAAGTAATATCCTAAATTCTAGTAACAAATAGACTTTCAAATAACGTACTAAGCTGAGCAATTACTTAAGTATTTTCATTAAATCGGGGCAAGAACTGATGTGATAAATAAAAGGAAACAGCTTGGTTCTGTCTATATCATTTCTCAATCTATATATGTAAGTGGTGCTGGGACTTTAAAAAATTTCCAAAAGCATTTAATACGGTCTGCCTTTAAGACACCCTTTCCCTAGTTAACGTTTTCTGAGAAAGACCTATAATAACGAAGAAAGGCAACTGAGATGTGACCAATTTTCATTCATTCATACACAGTTTACTGGCTATAATAATTAAATCTAATAATGCAAGTTCATGGTATAAACTTAGCTGTTAAAAATAAACCAAAGAAAGGTCGTAATCTCAACTATCTTTGTTATTTCAGGCCTTCCATGAAATGAGCCTAATACAATAAACTATTACATAAAGTCAATTACATAATTGCAATATCAATTATAATATATGTATACATGTCAGTTTGATAAATCGCTTACCTTGACAATGCTGAACTGCAGTCATAATCCAATCCTTTGAAAGCACAACACTTACACAAATAATTTAAACTGATTTGTGACCAAGATTTCAAGTCTGATTCATTAAGATTTGCACATTGTGCATGAACCCAATTTTTGCAATTAGCACATTGAATTGTATCATTTTCACATTCATTGGTACAGACAATACATGGAAACGCCATGGTTATGCAAAGAAGCATGATTTACAATGAAAAAATCGTATGTTATATACCATTTGATGACAATTCCAAGTATTTGGAGTAAAAGCAATTACGGGAAACTTCATCTCGTGCTAAATACAAGACTTTGATTCTACGGTTCCTTAAAGGAGCCGTCATACGGTAATTATAAATGTTTGTAGTTGAATGAAAGTGTGTGCAAATTGTTTGTAATGTGATGGATAAAGTTCAGCTTTTATAATTCTTAATGTTTTCTCACGTCTAATTTCACCGCCTTTACATATATGTCAATCAAAAGATGGCACGTGCAAATGTCAATTTCGTTCAGCGGCTACTTAAAAAACATTAATCGGCAATCATATTTGTTTGTATTTTGATATTTATAATCGTCTCTTTCATACATAAGTCTGAGTAATAACAATTTCTGTCCCATTTAAAAGATTGCACGTGAATAGTACGAGACTTTGGTTGTGCAGTGCTAGGGCTTCAAATTAAATATTTTGAGGGATATGCCAAATGGATGAAACAGATAACGCAATTCTTTGATAAATATATAGATTTTTTTCATATATCAGATATTAAGTAAAACATTTCAATATGTTAACATTTCACACAATCATCACGCCAATTAAATAGCTCAAGCATAACTAAGAAAAAAAATAATGGTACAATTTTTAGTTACAGTCAAAATGCTGTATTAGCTTATGACATGTAAAATATTAATATTTCATAGCATTTCTTCAAAAATGTAGCGTTCAAAAGTTATATTTGAGGTATAATTGTGATTCTCACAGGTTCACAAATGTTATGAACACCGATTGTAACATATTTAACTATAAAATAAAAAACTCTCCCAAAGTCATTTTTGGCTTAATATTATTTTCTAAAACTTTGCATACGAGTCAAATATCATACATTCTATCATATTTACATGTATTTAATACAATTAATTAGATACAACGCCTGTATTAAGTCGATTCCGGTAATCGAAAACCGATTCCGGTATATTTCGGTAGTGAAGTAGATTCCGGTATTCATTGTAACCGAAATACCAGCCATAACCAAATTTTGAATATCCCTTAAGGATTTGTCTGTAATTTGAACTCTTTTTAGCTCGACTATTCGAAGAATAAGGAGACTATTGCACTCGCCCCGGCGTCGGCGTCTGCGTTGGTTAAAGTTTTTAATGAAGTCAAATATCTTGAATACTATCAAAGGTATTGACTTGAAACTCAAAATATATCTTTACCATCAACATCTACACCTGAGGAAACAATCCCCATAACTCTGTTTTGATTTTTGACAGATTTATGCCCCTTTTTAACTTAGAATTTTTGGTTAAAGTTTTTTATAAATTCAAATATCTTGCATATTATCAAAGGTATTGACTTGAAACTCAAAATTTATCTTTACCATCAACATCTACACCTGAGGAAACAATCCTCATAACTCTGTTTTGATTTTTGACAGATTTATGCCCCTTTTTAACTTAGAATTTTTGGTTAAAGTTTTTAATAAAGTCAAATATCCTGAATACTATCAAAGGTATTGACTTGAAACTCAAAATGTTTGTTTACAATCAACATCTACACCTGAGGAAACAATCCCCATAACTCTGTTTTGATTTTTGACAGATTTATGCCCCTTTTTAACTTAGAATTTTTGGTTAAAGTTTTTTATAAATTCAAATATCTTGCAAATTATCAAAGGTATTGTCTTGAAACTCAAAATATATCTTTACCATCAGCATCTACACCTGAGGAAACAATCCTCATAACTCCGTTTTGATTTTTGACAGATTTATGCCCCTTTTTAACTTAGATTTTTTTGTTAAAGATTTTTATAAATTCAAATATCTTGAATACTATCAAAGGTATTGACTTGAAACTCAAAGCATGTGTCTACAATCAACATCTACACCTGAGGAAACAATCCCCTTAACTCTGTTTTGATTTTTGACAGATTTATGCCCCTTTTTAACTTAGAATATTTGGTAAAAGATTTTATAAAGTCAAATGTTTTGAATACTATCAAAGGTATTGACTTGAAACTCAAAGTATGTGTCTACCATCAACATCTACATCTGAGGAAACAATCCCCATAACTCTGTTTTGATTTTTGACAGATTTATGCCCCTTTTTAACTTTAATTTTTTTTTATGGACTTAAAATGTATGTTTACTGTCAACATCTTCACCAATGTTTTTGATTTTTGACATTTATGCCCCTTTTAACTTAGAATTTTGTCACAGTTTTTACCAGACTAACATGGAAATACTCGAAATGGCTTTCTTTTGAAATGTCATAGAATAATTATGCAGCATGCAGCGGTCATGCTTTTTTAATTCTATACATTTCAATTTTGAAAAGTTACAGAGTTATTCATGATCAAATTTACAAGGTTATGTATTTCTTTGAAATTATCCCCTCCTCCCTCCACTTGGCTTACAGAATCCAGAGTAAGGCTTTGAATGTAATGTACATTTACAAAGGTCTTTGAACAAGTTTCATATCTTTGACCTTAATTCTTACAGACAATTACACAATACTCCTGTTCTTTGACAGAAAAACCCATTTTACCAACAGCCTTTCGAATAGTCGAGCGTGCTGTCATGTGACAGCTCTTGTTTGTTTGGCTAGTTCATTCCAAATTTCTTCATTAACCTTTGGAGGACACATTTGGTCACAGTTAGCTGGGACCTTGTACTTCTCAATGATTTCATTGACCTGGCATTGATTTGTGCATGCCGTGTTAATCAAACCGGCAAGGGATTCACTTATATTTGCTCCCCTTTCTGGGGCTTTTAATTTCGGCATATCCCAGTCATCTTGAGAGAAAATATCAGAGTCATTTGAACCAGGTAAATTTTGAGAGGAATCAAAATTTGAATCACGTTCAAATAATGCATCAGCAAATTGTTCGTCAACCTTACGTGCAGTAAACAAAGTATTTGGCTCGTCATTTTCATCATCATACAGCCCGGAAAACGGGTCTGTGTCAACGTTTTGGGAAGCAGTATTACAATTTTCGTTCCCATATTGATGTGAGGCAACGCCTAACACGTGTCTTAATTTAAAAACATCGTTTTGCGATAAGTTATCTAAATCAACAATGTTATTTACCTGAACCTGTTTCTTGCCCGTTTTAGCACCGGAAGTATTCCCGGAAGAAGCATTTGCGCATGACTCTGTATGGGGTTTTCCCGACTTAGAGTTATTTTTAGATTTATCTTTCTTCGAGACTAATTTAACCACACTTTTGGGCTTAGGTTTAGTTTTGTGAGAAAAGGCATCTTCCGACTCGAAGCCAGAAAAAGATTTATCCTCTTCGGAGCTGTCTCCGAACAACGAAAGGACATCGTCCTTTCCCTTTTTCCGTTCAGACATTGAATACAGTAGAGGCGGTACCAAGCAAAAAACCACAGAAGTTTTCGAACGGGCGGACAGAGTGTGCAAAACTAAAATAAAAAGAGAACTCAAAAGAACTTCTGCATAAAATAAATAGAACAAGGTGCAAAAGAACACAAAATAAATGAGAAGAAATTCAAACATTCAACTCTAACAACGTTAGAGTGAAAACGTGGTACAAAATACAACACGTGGCAGTAGACAGAAAAAACTTACCAACCTCGACTGAACAGTCTTGTAGCGACGGTCGCTAGAATAACTATGATTTTGCACGGGCAATGTGACTGCTTTATATGGCTAGGTCACGTGATTATACAGGTATTTTCACCTGTAAAGAGTAGCGATGATGTTACGGTCGAAAGGATAACATGCTATTATTATATATATTGAAGGCCAAGGCCTATTGAAAATAATGACTATTAAGACAAGATGATTTACATGTTTACCCCAACAAAACAATCTCTCAATATTAGCTGTATTAGGTGTGTCAGAGATCCTCTTGTCCATTTTTAGCTGTTTTGGGTCATACTCAGTAGATCATGTTCAGTACCAATGATGACAGTTTCATGAGATTGGACTTACTTTACTTATTTTTGATCTTGAAGCTTGGTCATAAAATGGCTTATAATAATAGTCAAAGTAATAATAACGACTTTATTTATATAGTGGATTACAACATTTGGCTAAACCAATTTAGAATGTGCTCCACCCTTAACATACTTACAAACAGACATGTATATTATATACAACAACAATTATAACATTAACAAAGACATACAAATTATTACGATTTGATAAGGCATAATGTTAAAGTAAATGACAAGAGCATTATTTTGCATTTAGATAAATGTTCAAGCAAAAATTATACAGTAAGACAAAACAAGAATAAAGACAAATTTTATCTGTGCACAATAAACAAAGAAACAAAATCATTTGTAATAATTATTTACAGTGTTGTCTGAGACAGCATTAATACCAATTTATTATGTTGAGAAAAATGCCATTGAATATAAGACTTCTTGAATTGTATCAATGTGTCTGAAGAACATATATAGTGTTTGGTATGCTATTCCAGATTAGGGATCCTGAGTATTGTAAGGATTTGCGAAAAAATTTCATTCTTGGTTTTGGTACTTTAAGTTCATTGTTCCCTGATGATCTTAGTTCATGTTTAGATGGTTCTTTATGGTTAAATTTTTCAGAGAGATATTCAGGTGATTGATTATTGATGGATTTATAAACAAGTATTGCTTTTTAGCTCACCTGACACAAAGTGCCAGAGTGAGCTATTAGGATCGCATTGCGTCTGTCGTCCGTCCGTCCATCATTTCCTTCAAACGACATCTCTGAAACCACTGGGCCAATGTTGATTAAACTTTGCAGGGATGTTCCTTGCATGAAGCTCTATCAAAGTTGTTCAAAGAATTCCATTCCATGCAGAGCTCTGGTTGCTATGGCAACAAATAGGAAAAACTAATAAAAATCTTCTCTAAAACCGCAAGGCTGAGAGCTTAGATATTAAGCATGTGGCATTGTCTAGTGCACCTCTACCAAGATTGTTCAAATTATGACCCCTGGGTCAAAATTGACCCCGCCCAGGGGTCACTTGGTTTTACATAGGCTTATATAGGAAAAACTTTAAAGGTCTTTTTCTCTGAAACCACAAGACCTAGAGATTAGTTATTCGGCATGTAGAAATGCCCAGTTATACCACTGTTCATTGTGTAGCTTTAAAAGTGTAAAAAAAGTTGATATTTCTATCTTTTATCCATGTAAACATCAAATTATTTTATATGCTTATGTAAACGTTTAATAAGTAGTGAAAAGTTTTTATTGTTTGGCCAGTATAAAAACCGATATTGGTCAAACATGTCGGTATCCTCTGGTAATGAGTAATGTGGATCCATTATGTTACTACGCCTGTCTGTCCTTAAAATTTTTCATGTCTGGGCTGTAACTTTGTCATGCATTGGGGGGGGGTTTACCTTGGGGAAGTTTTCGCCCCCCAAGGGGTTTTTTGGTGTACAACCTCCCCTCCCCCCTTTCAAAGGTAGTTAAATAGTTTGGAAGGATTTTTAAATAAAAAAAAAAAAAAAAAAAAAAAAAAAAAAAAAAAATTATAAAAAAATTTTTATTTTTAAAAATAAAAAAAAAAATTTTAAATTTTTTTTTTTTTTTTTTTTTTTTTTTTTTTTTTTTTATTTTTTTTTTTTTTTTTTTTTTTTTTTTTTTTTTTTATTTTAAAAAAAAAAAAAAAAAAATAAAAAAAAAAAAAAAAAATTTTTTTTTTAATTTAAATTTTTTTTCTTTAAAAGTTTTATTTATATAATAAATTTTTTTTTTTTTATAAATTATAATAATTGGATTGGCTCGAGTCATGGTTTTGGTTTGGTAACCTGTACTCCTGCTGTTACAGTTTTAGCAGAGGAAAGTTGACCTGAGATGCATACTCTTTGTAAGCGGTTGTTAAAGTATAAACTAAACCAATTTCGATAGGATTCGCTAACATTTTACAGTTTGAGTTTTTCTAACGATAGAGAGTGATTTACTAGATCAAACGCTTTAGTTAAATATTGAAAGACAGCTCCAACATAGGATTTATCATTTATGGCATTGATCCATTCATCTATTACATTTGTGAGGGCAGTTTCACAAGAGGTTGAATGAGAGGCAATTATGAGCTTTATTACCTTATGAAATCTTTTGCACATACTATTGTAGTGATCCTAGGCTTCTGAATATCTAGAAGCCCGATTAGCTCAGTGG
>JAFMSR010002811.1:0-20005 GCA_022818135.1 Saxidomus purpurata | reverse complement strand
ATTTGACATCTGAATATTAAAAACTGTACATCCATAACTATATTTTGTTATTCGCAAGTCTTTGGAAAGTCTAGTGAATGTCTTCAGGTAAATAGTTTGCCCAAAAGGATCAGCTTTGAAGTAAATACAATTTCTTTTTTTTATGTTATTTTACACTTTTCTAATGGAACTTGTTAATTTTGGTATAGGAATAGGTAACAAGTTACATGATTTGGTGCCACCTTATACAATTCTCGATGTTTCTCAAGATAAAGTCCGAGTAAAATTGAGTAAAACTTGGGTGAGCTAAAAAGTGTACGAGCAATTGACACTTAACAGTACAGAAATATTTATTATCATTTATAGTAGTCTACAGGGAAAGAGCAGTCTCTGACTGACTATGCGCAGAATGAGAAAGTTGGTGTATTCATAGACTACAAATTTCCACTTCAATTTTCCTTAAATGATCTGACTGATTGTAGTCATCATTTGTTTGTATGTTGTTACACATTACACAAATTCAAGTCTGTCCTGGCAAATATTCTGTGCTATGATGGAAAGAGCCTCTGATGGAGCAGGTTCTTGCCCAGACCAGAAAAGCTTTCAATTTTAAGTTTCAATGTTACCACTTATATTATTGCGGTCAGATTGAATTCTTTTTCGATACAGATAGTTCCATGGTTCAAGCCTTTACCGAAAAAAGTTCAAGGCCATGCTTGTATTGAACAACTTTGATATTTTTCTGTGCTTGTTTTATTTTTCTTGCCATGTTTTTGACTTATAGATACCAGTTAAACTATCTATTTAATAAAATATATCAAGAGATTAAAAAGTACAAGTTGTCCTATCTGCTCACAGATTATACACGAGTCCAGTGAATGGGTGTATTTCTTGTTGTATCTGGACTCATCATACTCCCAAGTCCTTTCTGAAACATGAGGTATGCCGCACATTTCATCATCTCATGCAGGGCAGACTCAATGACTGAACCACTTCTATAATGCCATTATGCATTAGTGAAATATATGTTGTGTTCAATCATCTAAAATATCTAGATGTATTTTAACATCTAATGCTGACACCTGCTATGAGTAACTATGTGCTATGTGTATGAACATTCTGTTAAGGACAAGAGTAACTTCCTTGTTCAGGTAAATTTTAGATTTCAATAGAACTATTATGAAAATATCTATGAAGTTCCATGATAAAATTTGTATAAACCAATATTTTCCGTATATGACAAGAAAACCAACACAGGACAAAACTAGATGCCACATTGCATTAAGTACTAAATTTCAACATAATGTCTTCAAGCAAAGGCTAGAATTCATGACAATTTTTTCAGTAGATTAAAGCGTTGCGTGGAAACTTTTATGGAGTGGCCTGTGAACTGATGAAAATTCTTTCAATATCTAACCCTAACTTTTTTGAGCTGGAGTATTTTCCAAATCAAACAGTTTTATAGCTTCAACAGTCAATCAGATGAACCTATATCATCAGAAACATATTCTATCTTAGTGCAGAATATTTGCCAGAACAGTCTGGAATTTATTTAATGTATAACAATATTCAGACAAATGATGATTTCAATTAAGCAGATCCTTTAGCGAAAATTAACATGATATGGCTGGAATATTACAAAGTTAATTCAAACCAAAACATCAAGAATTGTATTAGGTGGCACCAAATTACGTAACATTTTAACTACCGGTATACCTATACCAAAATTAACAACATCTGTTTCGAAAAGTGTAAAATAAAAATAACAAAAAAGATATTGCATTGATTTCAAAACTGAAACTTCCGAACCAACCTTTTACCCAAAGACACCACTAGATTTCTCAATGACACCCACAAAATGCCAAAATATTATTATAATATCTAGCTATCAAATCAAGAACTAATTACTAGAATATGTCTACAATGTTGCAAAGAACTGAAGAACATGTATTTTTGATCTGTTTATAGCATGGGCCATACTTTGTTTTTTTCAACGGGTGGAACTGCCAAGACTTGAGGGCAAGCTGAAGAGTCAGATACCAATACAATGGATTGCAGGTACTAGACCCTACAAAAAGACCCCTTGTTTTTTTACATGCCTGGTGTATAGTACCTATACACTCAAGACTACCTCTGGGTTTCTAACCAGTTCATCTCGATATGAGTGAAAAATACTGAAAAGCAAGTCTGAAATTTCCAGTGTCGAGGCTAGGATTCGAACCGAGGCCTTCAGATTGGTAGTCTAGATCGCTAACCACTTTACCACAAATAACCCTGAAGTAATGTAACTGTTGCATGAAGCACTTTCATGTACTTTTCATAAAAAACATACCATTTATTGTAGGTTTAAGGGTTATCTAAATGACTCGTTGAAATACATAACCTGATACCAAAAGATAAACAAAAACATGAATTCTTTGCAGCACCTTGCCTCGCATCAATTCTTTTCCTGTTGTCCTCTTTGTGTACAGTCTAGGGAATCGTCTGATTTTTTTCTATGTGTCACTTTTTTTGTAACGCTACATACCAAATCATCAGCAAGTAAAGTTCTCTTTTATATCCATTAACCTATACATATTTCACAATAATGCTCCCATTTGATTTTCAGTGTTTGATAAGTAGCTAACATTGCAATGTTGTGATAATAAAAATATTATATTCAGCTATCAGTTTTATCTAGTTTAGACTCTTACAGGTTTAAAAAATCTAATACAGGCATAATGAATTATGTCATGAGGTGTTAAGACATCTTACATCAATAGACATTCCCAAAATTAAATAATCTTGTAATGTTCATAAGAAAAGGAATGACTTCGAAGCCTAACCAGACATTTTTGTAAATTGTTGCTTCTTTGTATGGTTACATTTGAGTCTCGCAAAAATAACCTGAACAGTAGCTAACTGAAATGCCAACTATTTGCAATTATGTTGACTTCATTAAACGTTATGACAACATACATCACACACTATGCTAGCAACTATTTTTCTGACTTTAATTAGTCTTCTCAAATCTGACATACTTTGTGATGGTATTTTAGATTTTCGTTGGATAATTGCTAATTCATTTGTACTTAAAAGTTTGTCTTGTTCCTTCAGACAAACCAAGAAAATGTAACTAATAAATTTTTTAATTTATAACAAGAGCTGTCACATGACAGCACGCTCGACTATTCGAAAGGTTGTTGGTAAAATGGGTTTTTTGTCAAAGAACAGGAGTATTGTGTAATTGTCTGTAAGAATTAAGGTCAAAGATATGAAACTTGTTCAAAGACCTTTGTAAATGTACATTACATTCAAAGCCTTACTCTGGATTCTGTAAGCCAAGTGGAGGGAGGAGGGGATAATTTCAAAGAAATACATAACCTTGAAAATTTGATCATGAATAACTTTGTAACTTTTCAAAATTGAAATGTATAGAATTAAAAAAGCATGACCGCTGCATGCTGCATAATTATTCTATGATATTTCAAAAGAAAGCCATTTCGAGTATTTCCATGTTAGTCTGGTAAAAACTGTGACAAAATTCTAAGTTAAAAGGGGCATAAATGTCAAAAATCAAAAATATTGGTGAAGATGTTGACAGTAAACATACATTTTATGTCCATAAAAAAAATCAAAGTTAAAAAGGGGCATAAATCTGTCAAAAATCAAAACAGAGTTATGGGGATTGTTTCCTCAGGTGTAGATGTTGATTGTAGACACATACTTTGAGTTTCAAGTCAATACCTTTGATAGTATTCAAGATATTTGAATTTATAAAAATCTTTAACAAAGAAATCTACATTAAAAAGGGGCATAAATCTGTCAAAAATCAAAACAGATTTATGAGGATTGTTTCCTCAGGTGTAGATGCTGATGGTAAAGATATATTTTGAGTTTCAAGTCAATACCTTTGATAATATGCAAGATATTTGAATTTATAAAAAACTTTAACCAAAAATTCTAAGTTAAAAAGGGGCATAAATCTGTCAAAAATCAAAACAGAGTTATGGGGATTGTTTCCTCAGGTGTAGATGTTGATGGTAAACATACAGTTTGAGTTTCAAGTCAATACCTTTGAAAGTATTCAGGATATTTGACTTTATTAAAAACTTTAACAAAAAATTCTAAGTTAAAAAGGGGCATAAATCTGTCAAAAATCAAAACAGAGTTATGAGGATTGTTTCCTCATGTGTAGATGTTGATGGTAAAGATATATTTTGAGTTTCAAGCCAATACCTTTGAAAATATGCAAGATATTTGAATTTATAAAAAACTTTAACCAAAAATTCTAAGTTAAAAAGGGGCATAAATCTGTCAAAAATCAAAACAGAGTTATGGGGATTGTTTCCTCAGGTGTAGATGTTGATGGTAAAGATATATTTTGAGTTTCAAGTCAATACCTTTGATAGTATTCAAGACATTTGACTTTATTAAAAACTTTAACCAATGCAGACGCCGACGCCGGGGCGAGTGCAATAGTCTCCTTATTCTTCGAATAGTCGAGCTAAAAATGAAGCAAAACAATATGCTGTTATTTGATGTAGTGTCGAAGCCTTTCACTCTACAACCAATTATCTGTACTGAGTTTGTACATAATAAATAGTATTTTGTGATAAAGTTTCTTCAACACAATCAGGCGCATATCCAGGCATACGCACGTATGCCAATGCGTATACTTCGTCAGAAAAGGTGAAAATATAAAAAGTCCAAATATGCAATAAAAACTGAAGGCTGAGGGGGGTAAGGGCTAATTTCATCAGAACATGTCCGTTTTTGAAAAGGTTATTAACCTATTTCTGAAAAACATTATATAATATGCGTATTTGAATAACAATATATGTAGACATCTATGTACACGCTTACTTTTCCGTAAAGTATACTGTGCACAGTGTAAATTTACAAGTTTACCTGCCTTTGAAGTTCGGTACTTTATCGTTATCATTGACGTGTTGAAATCCGAATGGTGATACAAAGTGGTAAATTTCAAAATCACAACGCGTCTAATTCCCCTTACGATGATTTTTTGGCAAGAAATTAGACTCAAAAGTACGAATTATTGACCTCTCTCTTATGTTTCTTTTCTTAATCTTTAATAAACAAATGTACCGATGTCTTAATCTATACATTAAAACTGATATCATTATAAATTTAGACGTTTAAAGGTTGACTTTTGGAGAATTTAGCGAAAATCACCGTTGGAAAATATATTACTTTTTTCTGGCTTGAGCGAAAATCGCAATACCAGCGTTGGCATGTTCGCTTGTAGAACGAAAACGGCATGGAATTTTCAATTGAAGTAAACTTTATCTTAAAGCTCTATAGGCTATCATTCCCTTTTAAATTCGTCCAAATTTGTTTGACATAACTCAAATTTGAAAGAAATGGAAGAGTTTTTCGGAGCGAAATGCTTGTTGCGGGCCGCTTAAGCGGCCTGCTATATTTAGGACGGCTTTGGAAAATGTATATGTAAGTTAAGTAGTGAATAGTTCTTTGCACACGTTTAGAAAGATGTTAGCAGTGTTTTTATTGTACACCAGCTTCGGTCAAACAGGAATGTAAGTGAAATAGTAGATAGTTCTGTGCACACATATTATGAAATGAATGAAAATCGCCCAAGAAAGTGAGATAAAGATGGGTTAACATCACTCTTCAATGTGTAGCGTATAATACAATTAGTAATAATCAGTAGCTTATGGTCCATTCACACAGAGCTACGATCTCACCACGCTCATGCCGCTCATCCCGACCTGAAGAATTTATCAGATCGGGGCGAGAACGGCGTCAAAATCTTGAAAATCGATGAGTATCGTTCGCGGATCGCCTGATCTACGCTTGTACTACGATTTCTCCACGACCACCGCGTTTCCAATACGTTGCTTTCGCGCTTGTACCACATTTCCACACTCAGCAATCGAGTAAATATATTGTAATACCCTGTTCACACAGGGCCCCGCTTCTACCACGATCTAAACTTGGTACCGAATCGTGACCAATCGTGGTATCATCATGGCAGATCGAGAGAGGGTCTTCATGAACGTGGTAGAGTCGTAGTAGAATCGCGGTGATCGTGAAGCTCCACGAACCCGCCACGCTTATTTTGAACATGTTCAAAACAAGCGTAGCAGAAGCGTGGCCAAAATGAATCGGGGTTAAAGCGTTGTAAGATCGGCATAAGCGTGGAAGCATCGTGGCAAGATCTTCATTATCGTAATAACATCGTTGTGCAATCGGCAAATAATTGAACGATGTTTATACAATATAATAAGAATATATAATATTTTCCATCTGATATTCGACAAGCATCTGCTCTTGCTGAAGGATAACAAGTTGTACCAATTCTGTCCTGTTCATTTTTCAACGTTTTTGAGACAGCCGAAAAGTTGTTTGAAATCCCTCAATTTATATATACGCATCAAATCAAATCGTGCAATGATCGTGGAGAGAACGTTGTGTGGTCGGCAAGAGCGCGGCAACATCGTGGAGCAGTCTTTTAAGTCTGTCTACCAACATAGTAGGGTCTTGTACATCGTGGTGACAACGTAGTAGAAGCGGCACACGATCGGTGATGGTCGCGGTGGTTGCATACATTTCCTATGCATGCATTTACTAACCACTACACCAGGTTTTGATGTTTACTGAAATTGCTTCGTCTTGATGCCAGGCATCAACACTTGAATTGTCTCATCTATTACATTTTCTATTTTTAAATAATAACAAGAAATCTGAGTGTTGGTATCCCCAATTATAGTCGCTGCTTTGTAAAAATTTATAGTTTCTTTAAAATATAAGTTGTAATATGTGGAACATTTTTGCTCATGTTACAAAAGTAGGAAGCTGTCACGCGTAAGGAGAAAAAAATAATTGGGACTTGGCAATAACTTATCAAGTTAAGACACTGTTCTAAGGCCCGCTGTGATAGTTTTGTATCACAGATTTCTTGTTTTCATATAGCGTGTTTTGGAACCTTGTTTATAGTTAAAACTATGAAAAAAAAATTTTTTTTGACTTATTATAAAGTCAAAGGTATGTTCCTTCCACCTGTGTTTGGGACGTACAACTGTTATTTTTCTTCAAATTGGACCGAGTCAATTTTGATACAGGTGATGCAATAAATTTGTATGTGGCTATACCTAGTTTGTTTTCTGTACGTGCTCAAAGGGCCCCTAGAATGCACCAGATGCAATGTTGGATTTCAAATTTTTTCCAGGGGAGCATGCCCCCGTACCCACCTAGCACACCCGGGCATATACTTCATTTCAATTCTGGTACGCCCCTGACAATTAAATGAACAAGAGCTTCAGATGACAGTACACTCAACGATTCAAAACACTGATAGTAAATTGAAAACATTTCTATCATAAAGGCTTTAAACTGTTAAATCTAAATTCACATTTAGTCTATGGTTATTTCTTATTATCAAGTCTGATACCCGTCAACACTTTCTTGTTGTTTCAAATGAATCAATGATTACTGAGGTAAGATTACACATAACTAAATAACTCAGTCAAAAGTTATCTAATCTGACTTTCATCTTTTGCATAGGCCCCACAGAGATATGATGTAGCAATAACCAAGGCTTGTCAGTATGAGGCTTTAGCTTGGAAATATCAGTAGAATATTATTTACTGACCAAAGCAAATTTTAATTTTCAGCCATCTCTCTATGGAATAGTCTACAATTTGTTGTTAGATAAATAGTATCTAAAAATTGGAAAGATGAGCATTTTTCTGACTCCCTTCTGGTGAACCAGTCTCCTACAACTTGTAGAGGAAATGATACAATCTTCCAAATCCATAAACATGTCTTTATTCTTGCTGAAGAGCTTCATGTATTTCCAAGGCTTCCCCTGCAAACAATTATCAAAACATTTGACTGGACTGGCTGGCCACACAATTGCAAATACCTTATTTAACCAATACCTAGTACAGAAACAGTACAGGATACAATTTTTCTTCCTGGGTATTATTACTCATATATAATGTCACAACAGTCATGAGGAACTAGAAATATAAAATTGTGTCTGATTATGGCTGTAAGGATCGAGTCAATAATGTCTATCAGTTTATAGAAGGCAGTTTACTTTGATATCTATTTATTATGAGTAAAATACTGGAAACAAAAAATGTTTATGTGAAATAGTTGCTTTCCTAAATGACTTATAAAAGATTGTCTTTAAAGTCTCTGTGAAGCCCATTTAAAAAGGTGTTATTGAGGGAATAAAATTAGGAACTTAAATAGGACTTACCTAGTAAGTTGAAGCTTAGTTAAAATTTCATCGACAGCAATCTCCTTAAGGGCTAACACAATGTCACCTCACACTTGGCACATTACTTCTTATTTTGAACTTCAATACTGCTGTTGTCTGAGTAGTGTTACATTGAAGGTGTGAACTGTCAGAGAGAGATAACATCTTACTTTACTTTTCACAGAATGTCTTCTATTTCATCCATAAAGCTAGTACTTTGAATAATAATTTGATATCGTGTCCTGCAGGAAGTTTTGTTCTTCCTATAAAAAACTTATGACTGTACTGGTTTCCAAGTAGTTTCTGGACCCAAGTAATTTTCTGGACCTTCTTTATTTCATGCTGCATGGACTTAATGCAGCATTAAATCATCTTAATAAAAACATCAATTCATCTAGACGTTTTTTTTTCTTGAAAAAGATACCGAATACTGGTGGTACGGAGATACTAGATATTTAAATACCACGGTTGTTTTCACTCACCCTGTTGTTTTATTTACTAAAGACACTGTCAACAGCTTGGGAATTTCGGTTTGAAAATGCATGTGCAAACAGTGAGATTCATAAAGGTTAAATGAGGATAGGTATTTGCCAATTTACATTGAAATCCCTCCATGCATAAGAATTGCTTTGGACAAAGATATTCTTGAATTTGACCTTTAACCTCTAAGTGTGACCTTGACCTTAGACCTAGGGACTTGGTCCTTGTGCATGACACTCAGTTTCATGATGGTGAACATTTGTACCAAGTTCTTTAAGAATCCCTTGATCCGTGGAGAAGTTACAGCCCAGACAAACCAAACTCGCATGCACGCAAGGATGCACATACACCAAACCGCCATTTGGACAACTATATTGAGCTCACCGCAAGCGGGCTTGACAAAAATAGATACACAAGACCATGTGCCAACTGTAACATCTTTATGTATTGAAGGATTTTGAGTTGACTTGGCAAAGCTGCATGTATACCACCATGGGACAATTGGGAACAGACAGACAGATGAAAGGTGACAATCAGGCAATGTAACAAGATGATTATCGACAATTCGTGAGGAGATTTGCATAATTCATGATAATATAGCTAATAATGTGCATTAGAACAGAGTTCTGTGAACAATCTGTCCACTGTACCAAGTCAATTCAAAATTATTCTCTGTATGAAGTTACAGTCTAGACAAAGTCTCATGTGTCTATTTTTACTTCATTCTCTAAGTGTGACCTTGACCTTTGAGCTACAAACCAGTCCTGTGTCTTGCACACAACAAACTGTCTCCATGTGGTGAACCATGTCAATTCAAAATCTTTCAATTCATGACAAAGTAAAAACCTGGATAAGCTCATCCAGGCAGATGCACTCACAGTAAACTCTAAAACTGACAACAGTTACTATGTTGACTAATTGCCAGCAGACTCGAAAAATTATTCATTGTTTTAATAGCTTACTTTCTCAAAGGAATGTTGTGCATGTTCTTTTGGATGGTGTGGCAGGAGCAAATAGCAAAGGTGTCCCTCATGATTAAAAACTGGAATTCTTTGGTGAATGGTACAGATGAGTATTCCATCTTTCGAATTTTTCCATTTACCTGAAAAAAAAAATTTAAAAAAAACTTAGTGGGCAGCTTTATTTGCAGTCCAAAGAAAAAGGAACTTAACATATACATCCCTTTTCATTTTAAGGCAAATAAAGCTGCCCACCAAGTATTAATATGAACTACTCCAATCACTCTTCCTGACTTCTTACTTTCATAGGTTAAAACTGTCTTGGGTTACTGCCTTTGAGAGTCTGTTACCCTAATGTTTAGTGACTCAATAGTAGGGCATTCACCTAAGGATCGGGGGATCCCAAGTTTGATCCCTGCCAATGCGGGTACTGTCCTTAACCAAAACACAGACATTTCCCTATCACCTAACTCTCTTAATGTTGATTCCATTTTGAATGAACTAAGAATTATATGTACTACTCCTATCACTCTTCCTGACTTCTTACTTTCGTAGAATAGACCAAATAAAATATTGTACTCAGACAGCAATTGTTCCATACTGATTTAACTATGCATGTCTTGTTAAGACATTAAGATTTCGAAATCTGTATAAAAAAGTGAAGTGCAACACCCACAAGGAACCAGACCCATTCACAGAAGAGTAAATCATCCAACTATGAGAAATGGTTGCGAACGAATGACACACTTTGGCTTTGGTATCAACTAAACGAAGGCACTGCTTCTTAAAGTGCAACAAGTAAATACCATCACAGAAAGGAAGCCATGTCTCAATACACAGACCAAAACACATACATATGGACAAAGCTTAACTACACTACCTCCAAACAGAATCCATCCCTTCCAGCCAAGGGATTCATGAGCTGTTCCAACACAACACTTCTTACGCACATATCTGCACTTGATTACCTCGCGGTTTCAATGCAGACACCGTCCCACGAAAGGGACCCCTTCTAGGATGCAACACATTTCCTTCGGATGACGGGGACAAGAACAGTTTAAGCGACACGGGTTGCATATCGTGCCATACTGTTCCTCGCCCTACAGAAGTATCCCAGTTGTTGATCAAATGATTGTGGCAACAAACAGGTCTTGAAGCTGAAGTGTACGGCGGACGAACGAGACTTAGCTCACGCGACACACCTAAACGCTCCCCCGCGACTAGGCACGGGGTGCGATGACTTGCAATGGTCATTGCTCGAGGTGATGCCATACGAGAGGCTGTTGTCCATGGCGGATGAGGGAGACTTAGCTCGCACAACACGCCAACACGCTCCCCCGCAACTGAGCACGGGGTGCGATGACTTGTAATGGTCTTTTCTTGAGGTGATTTCATAGGAGTTGCTGAAGTCCATGGCGGACGAGGGAGACGTAGCTCACACGACACACCAACACGCTCCCCCGCGACTCAGCACGGGGTGCGATGACTTGCGATGGTCTTTACTTGTTGCACTTCTGAAAGCAGTGCCTTTGTTTAGTTGATACCAAAGCCAAAGTGTGTCATTCGTCCCCAGCCATTTCTCATAGTTGGATGATTAACTCATCTATGAGTGGGTCTGGTTCCTTGTGGGTGTTGCACTTCACTTTTGAATACAGATTTCCCAATCTTAATGTCTTAACAAAACATGCATAGTCAAATTAGTATGAAACAATCACTGTCGCAGTACAACATTTAGTTTAGTCTATTCTATGAAAGTAAAAAGCCAGGAAGAGTGATAAGAGTAGTACATATAATTCTTGGTTCACTCAAAATGGAATCAGCATTGAAGAGAGTTAAGCAATAGGAAATATCTGTGCCTTGCTTAGGGACACTACCAGCATGGGAGGGGATCAAACCTGGGACCCTCCAATCTCGAGGTGAATGCTCTACTATTGAGTCGCTAAACATAAAGGGTAACTGACACTCAAAGGCAGTAACCGAAGACAGTTTTAATTTTGAGTTCCTTAAATAATTATGACCATTAAACTTGTGACTATTGAGATAAGTTGTTCAAACATGATTGGCAATAGCTTTTTAAAACAGTAACTTAAATGAACTTACTACTTGAGACGCTGCAACAGACAAAACTACTGATCCTTGATTTCGACTATGGCAAGAACTGCTACCTGTACTTGCTGGCTTGATTCAGCACTTTAATAACCAATGACTGTTTAGGCAGAAAGAAATTGTAAAATTCTACTCAGAACAGAAGGAAGTTGTGCTTCCGAGACAGATCATTACTGTTAAGAGCATTTTAGCACCAAGTTATGTCATTAATATGTATCAAAATGCAAAACTGTATGTAAATCCCTTTTGTCTCTTGACCTTTACTCACACACTTTGTTTTATTGTTACTGTTAGTCAGTTTCAAGCTTGGGTATACACAGCAGGTTTTTCAAGTTCAGTCAAAGTCAAGTAACCAGTAGCCAATACCTTCAGGGAAGTGGTTAAAGTAAAAGAGGTAAAAGTGTTAGAAATTCAAGGTTTTATGAATATATTTGGTTAAATATCTATTATTAAACATACCAAAAATATTTAATAATATTAATGCAGAAAAACCATCCAGTGTTAAGACCGACTTACTGGCTACATTGTACAATGAAATACATACAATTCTAAACTGATATTGAAGTAAGTGGAACTGTTCTGAGTACACATACATAAAATGCCTACTTTTAAACATCTTTTTAAAAGGAATAAGCACTTTCAAGCATAAATGGAATCCTTTCTTTAACAAAACAATTTGTTCAAATGATTGCCCTTTTCAGTTATTAGGTCAGTCCTTATAATGAAACAAACTTGCAGCTTAAAAGAAATTTTGTCAAAAATGATTGGCCAAAATGGCCCTCTAAATGATCCTACTGATTAATGTGAAGCTTTCGTGAAAAATGATTTGCCTAAAACTGTCCTAACAAGAGATTCAAATGGCATAAATGCTTTAGTTTCTGAAACAATTAAATTATCTTGCCATTTGACTATTATATATAATCTCAACCACTTGCTTTCTCTCTTCAAAGCACTAAGATACTGGAAAATGACTATACTGGACAGCCTACTGGGTATATCTCAGTTTAAAACCTGTTACCAAGATATTAAATCTGTGCCTAACCTAGGAAGCCTGCTTGGCATAGCCAACTTGAAGACAGACTTACCATAAAGCACATTCAGATGGAGAATTCAGGGGATGACGGAAAAAAAATAGCAAAAGCAAGGATTGAGATTACAGACCTACAAATATCTCTACATTTTAAAAAAAAATTACAAAAGATCAAAACATTTGTATACAGACTGACCTAAAAACCAAAACATTATTTTTGTGCACACAGTTTATAAGATGCTAACCACTAGCTATCTTTCTCTAAGACACTTAACTTGTGCCTAACCCAAAAAGCTTGCTAGTTTTAGTCTTTCTAATAATTGTACAAAAAGGCACAACATTTTTTAATGAAATATTAACATATTCAAAGTTTGTTACTAATCAAAGTTGAAGATGAATCATTTTCAAAGATGAGAAACCAAAGGCCAACTAAGGCTCATGTACACAAAAGCCATTACTGGTTACATAGTATGATTTTGTTGAAAATGATTGGAATATATTGTCCTTAAAATGAATTATATGCCTTACAGGAATGACTTGGCCTTATTATGAACTTTCTAAACTACAACAAGTCTCTGTCATAAACAATGAGTCAGAACAGTCCCTTAAAATGAACATTATACCCTATGAGAAGTTTTTGTCCAAAATAAGTTGCAGGAACACTCTTTACAGTATGAAATTAATGGGAAGTAAAGGCTTTATCATTTGTGTTGAGCATATAAAAAATATTTAACAAACATTAAGTACGAAACCCATTTAGTCACACATTAGTGTTAAAATCCAGTGACTGACTACATTGTACAAATGAAATGCATAATATTTTGAACTGATATTGAAGTAAACTGAACTGTTCTAAGTACACTTACATAAAAGGCCTACTTTTAAACATCTTTTTAGAAGGAATAACTACTTTCAAGCATACATTAAATCCTTTTTTTATGAAAACAATTTGTTAATCAGTTTTTAGGTCAGTCCTTATAATGAAACTAACTTGCAGCTTAACAGAAGTGTTTGTCAAAAATGATTGGCCAAAATGGTCCTTAAAAGAAAGTTATCTTAACAAAGGTATTGTCTTGACAGAAAATTTTGTCAAAAATGATTGGCCAAAATGGTCCTCTAAATGCTCCTGCTGGTTAATGTGAAGCTTTCGTGAAAAATGATTTGCCTAAAATTGTCCTAACAAGAGAACTCAAATGGCACAAATGCTTTAGTTTCTGAAACAATTAAATTATCTTGCCATTTGACTATCATATATAATCTCAACCACTTGCTTTCTCTCTTCAAAGCACTAAGATGCTGGAAAATGACTATACTGGACAGCCTACTGGGTATATCTCAGTTTAAAACCTGTTACCAAGATATTAAATTTGTGCCTAACCTAGGAAGCCTGCTTGGCATAGCCAACTTGAAGACAGACTTACCATAAAGCACATTCAGATGGAGAATTCAGGGGATGATGAAAAAAAAAATAGCAAAAGCAAGGATCGAGATTACAGACCTACAAATATCTCTACATTTTTTAAAAAATTACAAAAGATCAAAACATTTGTACACAGACTGACCTAAAAACCAAAACATTATTTTTGTGCACACAGCTTATAAGATGCTAACCACTAGCTATCTTTCTCTAAGGCACTTAACTTGTGCCTAACCCAAAAAGCTTGCTAGTTTTAGTCTTTCTAATAATTGTACAAAAAGGCACAAACATTTTTTAATGAAATATTAACATATTCAAAGTTTGTTGCTAATCAAAGTTGAAGATGAATCATTTTCAAAGATGAGAAACCAAAGGCCAACTAAGGCTCATGTACACAAAAGCCATTACTGGTTACATAGTATGATTTTGTTGAAAATGATTGGAATATATTGTCCTTAAAATGAATTATATGCATTACAGGAATGACTTGGCCTTATTATGAACTTTCTAAACTACAACAAGTCTTTGTCATAAACAATGAGTCAGAACAGTCCCTTAAAATGAACCTTATACCCTATGAGAAGTTCTTGTCCAAAATAAGATGCATGAACACTCTTTACAATATGAAATTAAGGGGAAGTATAGGCTTTATCATTGGTGTTGAGCATATAAAAAATATTTAACAAACATTAAGTACGAAACCCATTTAGTCACAAATTAGTGTTAAAACCTAGTTACTGATTACATTGTACAAATGAAATGCATAAAATTTTGAACTGATATTGAAGTAAACTGAACTGTTCTAAGTACACTTACATAAAAAGCCTACTTTTAAACATCTTTTTAGAAGGAATAACTACTTTCAAGCATACATTAAATCCTTTTTTTATGAAAACAATTTGTTAATCAGTTTTTAGGTCAGTCCTTATAATGAAACTAACTTGCAGCTAAACAGAAATGTTTGTCAAAAATGATTGGCCGAAATGGTCCTTAAAAGAAAGTTATCTTAACAAAGGTATTGTCTTGACAGAAAATTTTGTCAAAAATGATTGACCAAAATGGTCCTCTAAATGATCCTACTGGTTAATGTGAAGCTTTCATGAAAAATGATTTGCCTAAAATTGTCCTAACAAGAGTAGTCAAATGGCATAAATGCCTTAGATTCTGAAACAATTAAATTATCTTGCCATTTGACTATCATATATAATCTCAACCACTAGCTTTCTCTCTTCAAAGCACTAAGATACTGGAAAATGACTATACTGGACAGCCTACTGGGTATATCTCAGTGTTACCAAGATATTAAATTTGTGCCTAACCTAGGAAGCCTGCTTGGCATAGCCAACTTGAAGACAGACTTACCATAAAGCACATTCAAATGGAGAATTCAGGGGATGACGAACAAAAAATAGCAAAAGCAAGGATTGAGATTACAGACCTACAAATATCTCTACATTTTTAAAAAAAATTACAAAAGATCAAAACATTTGTACACAGACTGACCTAAAAACCAAAACATTATTTTTGTGCACACTGTTTATAAGATGCTAACCACTAGCTATCTTCCTCTAAGACACTTAACTTGTGCCTAACCCAAAAAGCTTGCTAGTTTTAGTCTTTCTAATAATTGTACAAAAAGGCACAACATTTTTTAATGAAATATTAACATATTCAAAGTTTGTTGCTAATCAAAGTTGAAGATGAATCATTTTCAAAGATGAGAAACCAAAGGCCAACTAAGGCTCATGTACACAAAAGCCATTACTGGTTACATAGTGTGATTTTGTTGAAAATGATTGGAATATACTGTCCTTAAAATGAATTATATGCCTTACAGGAATGACTTGGCCTTATTATGAACTTTCTAAACTACAACAAGTCTTTGTCATAAACAATGAGTCAGAACAGTCCCTTAAAATGAACCTTATACCCTATGAGAAGTTCTTGTCCAAAATAAGATGCATGAACACTCTTTACAATATGAAACTAAGGGGAAGTAAAGGCTTTATCATTTGTGTTGAGCATATAAAAAATATTTAACAAACATTAAGTACGAAACCCATTTAGTCACAAATTAGTGTTAAAACCTAGTTACTGACTACATTGTACAAAATTAATGAAATGCATAAAATTCTGAACTGATATTGAAGTAAACTGAACTGTTCTAAGGACACTTACATAAAAGGCCTACTTTTAAACATCTTTTTAGAAGGAATAACTACTTTCAAGCATACATTAAATCCTTTTTTTATGAAAACAATTTGTTAATCAGTTTTTAGGTCAGTCCTTATATAAACAAACTTGCAGCTTAACAGACATTTTTGTCAAAAATGATTGGCCAAAATGGTCCTTAAAAGAAAGTTATCTTAACCAAGGTATTGTCTTGACAGAAAATTTTGTCAAAAATGATTGGCCAAAATGGTCCTCTAAATGATCCTACTGGTTAATGTGAAGCTTTCGTGAAAAATGATTTGCCTAAAATTGTCCTAACAAGAGAACTCAAATGGCACAAATGCTTTAGTTTCTGAAACAATTAAATTATCTTGCCATTTGACTATCATATATAATCTCAACCACTTGCTTTCTCTTTTCAAAGCACTAAGATACTGGAAAATGACTATACTGGACAGCCTACTGGGTATATCTCAGTTTAAAACCTGTTACCAAGATATTAAATTTGTGCCTAACCTAGGAAGCCTGCTTGGCATAGCCAACTTGAAGACAGACTTACCATAAAGCACATTCAAATGGAGAATTCAGGGGATGACGAACAAAAAATAGCAAAAGCAAGGATCGAGATTACAGACCTACAAATATCTCTACATTTTTTAAAAAATTACAAAAGATCAAAACATTTGTACACAGACTGACCTAAAAACCAAAACATTATTTTTGTGCACACTGTTTATAAGATGCTAACCACTAGCTATCTTCCTCTAAGACACTTAACTTGTGCCTAACCCAAAAAGCTTGCTAGTTTTAGTCTTTCTAATAATTGTACAAAAAGGCACAAACAATTTTAATGAAATATTAACATATTCAAAGTTTGTTGCTAATCAAAGTTGAAGATGAATAATTTTCAAAGATGAGAAACCAAAGGCCAACTAAGGCTCATGTACACAAAAGTGATTACTGGTTACATAGTGTGATTTTGTTGAAAATGATTGGAATATATTGTCCTTAAAATGAATTATATGCCTTACAGGAATGACTTGGCCTTATTATGAACTTTCTAAACTACAACAAGTCTCTGTCATAAACAATGAGTCAGAACAGTCCCTTAAAATGAACCTTATACCCTATGAGAAGTTCTTGTCCAAAATAAGATGCATGAACACTCTTTACAATATGGAATTAAGGGGAAGTATAGGCTTTATCATTTGTGTTGAGCATATAAAAAATATTTAACAAACATTAAGTACGAAACCCATTTAGTCACAAATTAGTGTTAAAACCTAGTTACTGATTACATTGTACAAATGAAATGCTAAAATTTTGAACTGATATTGAAGTACACTGAACTGTTCTAAGTACACTTACATAAAAAGCCTACTTTTAAACATCTTTTTAGAAGGAATAACTACTTTCAAGCATACATTAAATCCTTTTTTTATGAAAACAATTTGTTAATCAGTTTTTAGGTCAGTCCTTATAATGAAACAAACTTGCAGCTAAACAGAAATGTTTGTCAAAAATGATTGGCCAAAATGGTCCTTAAAAGAAAGTTATCTTAACCAAGGTATTGTCTTGACAGAAAATTTTGTCAAAAATGATTGGCCAAAATGGTCCTCTAAATGATCCTACTGGTTAATGTGAAGCTTTCATGAAAAATGATTTGCCTAAAATTGTCCTAACAAGAGTACTCAAATGGCATAAAATTTAATGCTTTAGATTCTGAAACAATTAAATTATCTTGCCATTTGACTATCATATATAATCTCAACCACTAGCTTTCTCTCTTCAAAGCACTAAGATACTGGAAAATGACTATACTGGACAGCCTACTGGGTATATCTCAGTGTTACCAAGATATTAAATTTGTGCCTAACCTAGGAAGCCTGCTTGGCATAGCCAACTTGAAGACAGACTTACCATAAAGCACATTCAGATGGAGAATTCAGGGGATGACGAACAAAAAATAGCAAAAGCAAGGATTGAGATTACAGACCTACAAATATCTCTACATTTTAAAAAAAAATTACAAAAGATCAAAACATTTGTACACAGACTGACCTAAAAACCATCACAATACTTTTGTGCACACAGTTTATAAGATGCTAACCACTAGCTATCTTCCTCTAAGACACTTAACTTGTGCCTAACCCAAAAAGCTTGCTAGTTTTAGTCTTTCTAATAATTGTACAAAAAGGCACAACATTTTTTAATGAAATATTAACATATTCAAAGTTTGTTGCTAATCAAAGTTGAAGATGAATCATTTTCATAGATGAGAAACCAAAGGCCAACTAAGGCTCATGTACACAAAAGCGATTACTGGTTACATAGTATGATTTTGTTGAAAATGATTGGAATATATTGTCCTTAAAATTAATTATATGCCTTACAGGAATGACTTGGCCTTATTATGAACTTTCTAAACTACAACAAGTCTCTGTCATAAACAATGAGTCAGAACAGCCCCTTAAAATGAACCTTATACCCTATGAGAAGTTCTTGTCCAAAATAAGATGCATGAACACTCTTTACAATATGAAATTAAGGGGAAGTATAGGCTTTATCATTTGTGTTGAGCATATAAAAAATATTTAACAAACATTAAGTACGAAACCCATTTAGTCACAAATTAGTGTTAAAACCTAGTTACTGATTACATTGTACAAATGAAATGATAAAATTTTGAACTGATATTGAAGTACACTGAACTGTTCTAAGTACACTTACATAAAAAGCCTACTTTTAAACATCTTTTTAGAAGGAATAACTACTTTCAAGCATACATTAAATCCTTTTTTTATGAAAACAATTTGTTAATCAGTTTTTAGGTCAGTCCTTATAATGAAACAAACTTGCAGCTAAACAGAAATGTTTGTCAAAAATGATTGGCCAAAATGGTCCTTAAAAGAAAGTTATCTTAACCAAGGTATTGTCTTGACAGAAAATTTTGTCAAAAATGATTGGCCAAAATGGTCCTCTAAATGATCCTACTGGTTAATGTGAAGCTTTCATGAAAAATGATTTGCCTAAAATTGTCCTAACAAGAGTAGTCAAATGGCATAAATGCTTTAGATTCTGAAACAATTAAATTATCTTGCCATTTGACTATCATATATAATCTCAACCACTAGCTTTCTCTCTTCAAAGCACTAAGATACTGGAAAATGACTATACTGGACAGCCTACTGGGTATATCTCAGTGTTACCAAGATATTAAATTTGTGCCTAACCTAGGAAGCCTGCTTGGCATAGCCAACTTGAAGACAGACTTACCATAAAGCACATTCAGATGGAGAATTCAGGGGATGACGAACAAAAAATAGCAAAAGCAAGGATTGAGATTACAGACCTACAAATATCTCTACATTTTAAAAAAAAATTACAAAAGATCAAAACATTTGTACACAGACTGACCTAAAAACCATCACATTACTTTTGTGCACACAGTTTATAAGATGCTTACCACTAGCTATCTTTCTCTAAGACACTTAACTTGTGCCTAACCCAAAAAGCTTGCTAGTTTTAGTCTTTCTAATAATTGTACAAAAAGGCACAACATTTTTTAATGAAATATTAACATTGTCAAAGTTTGTTACTAATCAAAGTTGAAGATGAATCATTTTCAAAGATGA